>JAXGGA010001778.1:0-35000 GCA_038373865.1 Uloborus plumipes | reverse complement strand
TATCAGACTTCTGACCACTATACAAGGTGACCGAGACTTTTCCTTTAAGAAAAACTAAATTTTCTTTGAAAAAGACACGAAAAATAGATTTGAAATAGAGTTTTACTCAAGAAATCGTCAATACATATGTTATTAAATGAGGTAGCAATAAAAAAATAATAATTATTCTCAAATTGAGAAAGTTTAATTATTGTTCCTACAGGAACATTCTTTGTTCCATGAATTTATGTTCCTATCGGTGGGGTATTCAATTATGTGTTACCCAATTAATTAACGATGAATCTACTTAACAACTGATATGAACATATTTTTATTCAATTACTTGTATTTTTATTTAATATTCATAAGCCTTATGCCAGTACATGTGTATCTGTCTTCGATGAGTAGAAAGCTTTTTTTTTTTTTTTTTATAGATGAAAATGAGTGACCGCTTTTAACTGTTTGAGTCCCAAGGGTATTGAAAATACACTAAGAATCCCAAGTAGTGCAACCTCGTTTTCTTTTAATGAGTACAAAAACACCCAAGCAGCGTGATAGTGTTTAGTTTATTTTATGTTGAGAAATATCAAGCAGCATGATAGCGCTTTGTTGATTTTTCATTGATGATCCCAATCTATATTGCTACATATGTATACTGTAACTTAAAAGTATTTGTTTGATGAAAATTATTGAGAAAAAAAGGGGCAATAAAATTTTGTTTGTACTTTATAATGTATTATTGCATTATCATAGTATTATTCTACCTATTGTAAAATGTACTATTTACATTAAAATTAGCTGTGTGGTGTTTTTGCTTCTGTAGATCTGAGCTCGCAATTTCTACCATCCTAAATGCACCTTCAGTTATTCACAGTGTTTGAAATATACTGAGTTTTCGCAACAAAATTTCAACATTGCAATTGCTCTGCTTGGGTCTCAAGCAGTTAAAAATATCATAGTGACTTTTTTATGTTAATGAGTATCAAATGCACGTTTTGAAATCTTATGCAAATATTGTAGGTATTTTGTGGAAATGTAGCATTTCTAATTAGTTCTTTTGGATGGTTTTTGCTAATTCCAACATATGCTCATGATTTTTGATTCAACTAATTTCATTTATAATGGATGAATGGAGAATTTCATTTTTTAGGTAATTAAAAAAAAGGTTTGCTTTGATGTATTTTTAGTGCCATGAGAGGGAAGACTTAAAAACCAGAGATTGAAATAAGATAATATTGTTGGTTCCCTATGGTATTTCTGTATGGTTATACTACTTCAGATTTTAAGGGTTATGTTTTTTGATTGAACTAATTTTATTTACATGTCAATGTTAGTTTGCTGCTGGAAAATATATTGCATGTCTACCCTGCCAAGCTTATTTATTGGAATATCGGTTAAAAAAGTATCCCACTTAATGAAATAAATTTTAAAAGTTCTAAACTACTCTAATTTGTCATTTTGATCCCAGATAATGTAATATCTCGTTTACTGGAATGATTTTTGGTGGCAAATTGGCTATCCCATTAAAAGGGCTTGACTGTACTTAATTGCATACTTTGTAATTTGTTATATTTTTTTGCATATAGGTTCTCACAGTGCCAAAAATTTTGGACAATAAACATGTACTCTTTGCTTCTGAGACTGGTTCAGGAAAAACTATCGCATATTTAGCCCCTGTGTTAGAACGTCTTGCTGCTATAAAGGAAAAAAGTGAAAGGGAAATGTATCCTGATACTCCATTAGCACTTGTACTTGTCCCAGGAAAAGAGCTAGCTCTTCAAATTGGTCTTGTTGCTCAAAATTTATGCAAGTACTCTAAGTTAGCAGTAAAAGTTCTTGTATCTGATGGCATTGAGGTAAGTATTAATAAAATTATAGATAATTCTTTGTTATTTTTTTTCAATACTAAAATATTTCGTTTTATTTTTATACATATTGGTTATAAATGCGTTTTACAGGAAGTTTATTCAGAATAATTATTAAGTTACTTGAACATGTACATATGCATATAAGAGTGCTGCAAAATAATAATAATAATAATAATAAATAAATAAATAAAATAAATAAATAAAATGAAATTTTTATTTTCATTTTGTTGTAGCACAGCAAAGCTGTGATTGGTGTGCACTTAGAAAAAGCAAAAAGATAAATAAGAAATATCTTCGAATTGTGCCATGAGCTGAAAAAAAAAATTCATAAAATAAATAGATTTTTAAAAAAATTGAGAATTTCATTCGGTTGGTGAAGACTTTAAAAAATAAAAATTGAAACAGGATAATATATTCTGATCCTCAACTGGTCTGAAAATTTAAAAAATGGAGAGATTTTTCCTAAATACATTAAAATTAACGAAAAACACAATTGTTTTTGCATTTTCTGTAAATTTTAAACCACATTTGTATGTTTTTATGGTTGTAATTACTTTTAAGGATTTGCAATGAAATTAGTATTAGTTCTGTCAGTCAGTTACATTGAGTATTAGAAATTTTTTCAGTATTAATTCAATAAACTGGTTGGTATTGCTTCTTAAGTTTATAAAAATTCTTTTCTGAAACTATTTTTAGGTTCAAGAACTAATTCCATATGAAAACAGCTATATAGATGTCTTAGTGGCTTCAATTGGCACCTTTAAAGTTCTTTTTAAAAAAGGTAAACTAGTAAATTTCATTTTCTTGTTTTTTATTTTCAAAATTTGAACAAAAAATTCTGCTCCTAAAGCAGAGAATGTGTTAAATCTAGCTTTAAAGGTTAAACCTGGAAGATATTTACAATGCAACTACCTGTTAAACTATGTATTCTCATGTTTTAATAAGTCAAGCTATGGTGCTTGATATGTTTTAAGGACGATAGGTCTTCTCTTTTTTGTTTGAAATTAAGTCCTGATTTTTGTTAGTTTAAAAGTAAAGGTTTAAATTTATTTTGTATTTGCTAATTATATTATGCAGTAATTTATGATTGTAAGGTCAGTTTGTTTATCAAATTTAATGATACATAGTAAGTTTTCACTACTCTTTCCCCTCAGTGAGTCACATGTCTAACAGAGACTGAGATTATCTTCACACTGGTAACTTACATTATGTAACGTGCCATCAAGGGGTCCGTAAACAGGGTGTGGCTCCTCCTCATAAAGTGAAAGTAAAAGCTAGAGTGTGAAGCTACAAGTTCTCACCCCTTAGTATAATTCAACCTAAACTCTGCTTAAAGGGCAAATATTGTAACTAAAAAAAAAAGTTTTGTTTGATTTGAACACTATCTTCTCCAGCTTGCTTCATCTTATTTTAGACACCCTATGCCTATGTGAAAAATACATTGCAAAGGTAAACTAAAACTTCAAGAAAATGTTAATTTAAAACTGGAGCATATGATTAGCAAGAGAGCATCAATGGACTAAAAGTTTTGAAAGAACTCATTATTTTACATCATCAAGCAATTACCATCAACATTCAGATTTAAGGAAAGACAATTGACGTATTGTGATTTACAAGCAGAAGCTGAAAGAGAGAAGGAATGCCTACTCTGTTATGAAATCCAAAATAATAATGTTAAATATATGTTTGATGTAACTTAACAAATAAATGTGTAGTAATTGTAAATATAAAACTAGTATTCTGTACAGAGTTGCCAGATTTAAGAACTTTAAATACGAGACAGGCTTTTTTTGGGGGGGGGGGGGGTTGAGAGATAAATTCTAAAGGTTGAATTTTTACAACCTTGACTTTAATATTAAACATTTCTCCCAAATATAAAAGAAGAAAAAAATACACAATGATCATATGAATACAAACATCATTTTTTACCATTGCATAGTTATTTTTCATCATGAATATTAGTGGGAAAAGGTTTAACACTAATTATTGCGAAAATTTGTTATTAAACCCCCTTTTTCCTGACACAGGCCCGCCATCTCAAATTTTGCCGGGGGGGGGGGAAGTAAATTATACCAAATTTCAACGTACATTATACCAAAAAATAGCAAAAGCCACGCCCACTTATATGTACATTAATTTCTCAAAACCAGAGGGGAGGCCATATTGACCACACGTCCTGATGTCCCAAATGACGGTGATGTCTTGCCGTGAAAGATATAATAGTCGCTTCTACTGATGACTAATGTTTAGTATGTTCTTTTTCGAAAAGCTAGAACCAATGGGGAAATTTGAATGCAAAACAATTTTAATGAGTCATCAACAAAAATTTTGATTACAATTGGGTAGACATAGAATTAAACCTTACTACTTGAACTCACTATAGGAAGTTAACCTAAAACAAATTTAAAAAAATCAATACTCAATATATTTTGAGGAAAAACTGTACAGTTTGGTTAATATTATAACATGATAATTATTCATATATAATGTCGGAAAATGTATTTTTTTTTAAAAATAATTTTCCTACTTGATTTTACAGCTGCAATAATTCTTTCTGTTTTGATGGTCTTTAGGTGGCCATAAAGCTCACTGTGGTTTATGTTGCTGTCCCTCATTGTAAAAATTATGTATCTTTATGTTTTTAAAATGCGTATTTGTTTGCTAAATGGAATAACATTTAGTTACATCCTTAAGTATAAAAGCGAAGCGAAGCAAATTTCAAATGATTGAAATTGATTGATTCAAAAAATCTACTGACTAATAGTAACTGAACACATGTATTTCTTTCATAAGTGAAAAATTTAGAATAGCTTTTAATATAATAAAGCATACTAAAATCATTTACAAGGAGGTATACCACTTTTACAACGAACATTTGTTGAATTGATTGTCACAATAATTTCTGCTCTAAATGAAAATAACACTAACATTACTTCAGAACAGGAAAATATTATAATTCAGTCAATTTTCTTATCACTCTATTTCATATTTTTTGTTTTACTTCATTTTTTTTTTCTGAAAATAATGTTTCGTTTTACAAAATGCTGCTTCCAGCCAGAATACGGGACTTTTGCCGTCCCGTATCAAGGTTCCCCAAGACTCGGGACAATATTTCAAAAAACGGGACTGTCCCTTGAAATCCGGGACGTCTGGCAACCCTGATTCTGTATAAAAACTGATGATATCGGCTAAAAGGTGTTTTTTTGAAACTTAGAAGTTAATGATTGATACTTGATATGCAGATTGAGTAAATATTTTTACAAAAAAAAGAAAAAAGTAACAGCTTCTCAAACAAGAAGTCACAAAATAAGGACAAATTTGAAATATCATTTTTGGTAGCTAACACATAAGTGAACATAATAAAAATGTGCCTTAAGTGCTGAAATAAAGCAGTTTTTAGAATGAACTGCATAAACAAATATGAGAATTAGAATCTGAATCAATTTTTAAGTCAATATTCAAATATTAGTATGTGTCTAACCACTTTAATTGTCGATGCATGTGTATTTTTCTCTTCAAGGTGTGTTCAAGGTCGCAAATTTGGAGTACTTAATCTTAGATGAGGCTGACACATTGCTGGATGATACTTTCATTCAAGATACATCTTACATTCTGCAGCATGTATCGGTATGAAATATTTACTGCTTTATTAACATTTCAAGTAATTTTATTTATTTTTGCTGGATTTGTCACAAAACTTGCTTTTTTATAATAAGTGTTTGGTGAATTTTAAGAAATTCTTAGATTAAGGGCATCCCCTCTACCACCAATATTTAAGCATATAGTAATTTTTCTTCCTTTTTGGTTTTTTTTAAAGTATAGAAATAGTCATAAATAAACCAATATTATTTTAAAAGTTATTAGTATATGCTCAATGGATTGATTATTCTAAAAAATCAATAGTTTGATTACTAGAATGCCTTTTCCTTTTTAAGTTCTATTTAACCTTTAGGAACGGGGCGTTACACATGTTGTACTATAAATCTTTTTTCTTTAGAGGACGGTGTTTAAATTTTCACCCGAACCCTTTGGAACCGGGGATTTTTTCAAGATTTCACATGTCTGGTATGACAGTTTATACCTTCTCTTTTCAATGGAAAAGAAATCTGTGGTTCAACTGTCGTACTACCTGGGTCGAAAGAAAAATTTCTATATGACCAGCCTGGTTCCAAATGGTTAAAAGTCTCCTATTTTTTATTGAAAATGTTTTTAAAATTCAGGTTTGTGACCTGATAATACCTGCAAAAACAGCTAATTGCGTTTTTGTCTTATTCTGTAAATTATTTTTGTTGTTTCTTGATGGGTGAAATAACAGTTTAACTGAAAGTCCATCAAGATATGTTTTGAACAGAGTATAATTGGAGTTATGAAACATTCATATTTTAATTACTTTTATTTTGCTTGGTGGATATATATAAAGATGAATATAAAAGCCAACTTGGCTAGCCAAGTAACTAATATGCTAACTTAAAATTGACATAATAAAGTGGTGAAGAATGAAAGGGTTAAAAAATGAAACTCCTGTGATCACACCATAGAACCAGATCAATTTGCCTGGAATTACTAGTTGTATTTCTCAATGATAGAAGGACGGCTGATCATATGAAAAAGAGGAAGTTCATCATGCTATGACGTAAGGCATGCACACATGGCTATGATCAGGAAATGTGTAACATGCATAAAATTAGCATTTGTGACTTTGCAAGAAAATACCAGAAACAAAAAATTAGGAATTAGAAAAAAAAATTCCTGATATATTTTTGGAAAAACTCAAAACCAGTTGAAAATATGTTTGCTTAAACCATGTCATTAATGCAATACTTATGCATTTTGGAAAATTCATACCTCAGAAAGTGTTGAAGATATCACGATAGAATTTTAGAAGGTTAATAAAATAGCTATTAGAACAAGAAGAAAAAAAGTTCATGATTATCTTAAACAATGAGTTTCATCACCTAGATAAGTGATTTGAATGCAAACCTGCGGTGCTCCCCCCTCCACATTATCATTATTTAAAATTTAAACTTATTTTTACTTTTTTACCAATCTCGTTTCTTCCTGTAAAATGCATAAGGAGTGTTTTTAATAGTCTCTTTTTTTTAAAAATCATTTGACAGATTTTCATCTTTTCTTTCTTTTTCTTTTTTGAGTGACGTGCTCAATAGGTCGCAAATTGACGACATACGGCCACATGTTACACACTCCTAATTTATGAAATCAAAGTTATTAACAAAATAAAAAAGAATACAAGATGCTTACAACATTTTAGACACAATGCATAATCATTATTAAATTATGTTGGTTCAATGTATGATTAGTTTATTAAAATTGAACTTGAAATTTACTGACAGATAATGAAATTCTCTGAGCTTGTTGCAGATAGCTACGAAACTTTCTGCTGGTGGGTGTATGTATATTCTGATATATACAAATATAAACGATCTGCATTAGTGACTTATAATTTTTCCTAGATAAAATCTGAATCCTTCTCTGCAAAACACGGGGCAAAAGTTATAATGGCCAGCTCAATTTTCCCAGCAAATCTGGATGCAATATTATCAGAAGGATTTTCCCATGAAGATATAACTACAGTACGCACGCCTTATTTGCATCGAGTTTTACCACACGTTAAACAAAGATTTTGGCGAGTAAACAATGAAAACAGAGCTAGTGAGTATTAATATTGTTTTATCTATTTGTTTTCCCAGTAACTATGTTCATGTTAAAATCATTTTTTGACATGTTTTTTAATACAGGTGAATTACTGCATTTGGTGAAAGAAGATACCTGGAAAAATAATCCTGTATTAGTGTTTTGTAATAAATCTACAGCTTGTGATTGGATTTCTTACTTTTTGGAGGAAAATGGCGTTCCTAACGTTAAGTTTCATGGTGCTGTCCCACCTCGTGTAGGTTTATTTTTCTTATTTTGCTACGAAAGAATTATTGATTATAGGTTAAATTTTCAGGAAAAGACCTAATATGATTTTCTCATTTATTTTTAATGTACCGTCAGATAGAGTAACCTTTATATATATATAATATATATACAGTCAATTCTCGATAACTTGAATTTGAAGGGACCGAAAAAAAAAACTTTGACTTAGCGGAAGTTCGACTTATAATTAGTTTCGATTTCCAACATTTTAATAACAAAAACTTGGAATATTCAATTAATGTATAGATAACTAACAAGTTTAATTATTAAAAAGATACACTATTTGGATTAAAACGTTAAGAAAAAAAAAGAAAAATAAATCGTTCTTTTTATACATATTTCATTCTTGTGGAACAATCTGTCATTTTAAGCTGCATTGAGCAGTTTTGTAATTTAAAAACTGTAAATATTACTGCTTTTTCACACATTGTTCTCCCTTGGCAACAGATTCATTTTCTTCCATGGTTTGTATGTACTCTTCGTTGCGAACCTCAGTGTTTTAGTCACATTTCTTAAACTCACGTTAAAGAAATTTTCTTTATCAACTGCTTTAAAAGTCATTTGTTTCAAATTTAATAATCACTGTGCCACTGTCACGATTCATTGAAGATGGAAGGAGCAAAACTTTTAAAAATCAAATTCCTTACAGGCGCAATAACTCCAAGCAATACAGCAAAAACCACTACAGGTGTTATTCCTTTATTGCACGTTGCTTCAACAGATCTTCTTTTAACTTCCGATTTTAATTGAAGGAATCCCAAGAGAAGAATAAATAAAATTTCAATCTCTCACTTGAAAGTTTTTTCTACTTTTTAACTATCAAATGTTTAATCACCTCAAAAAAACTTCAAGTTAAGGGAAGTCAACTTCGAGATACGGAGGAATATTAACATAGAATTGACGACAAACGGATCAGGACCTAATAAGAAATTCGAGTTATGGTAATATTCGAGTTATTGCGAACTGACTATATATATATATATATATATATATATATATATATATATATATATATATAAATACATACATACATATATATATATATATTTCTATATATTCATATCAACAGCCAGAAAAGGAGAATTAGGCACTCTTTTAGTGCAATGCTTGTACATTGTAGCTCCATTATTAATTTTGTTAATTAATATGTTGGTTTCATAAACAACATATAACAAATAAAGTCCTGACTTATTCCTTTTCCTTTTAATCATTCCTATGTTACAAAATATCAGTTATATGTCGCTTTCCCTTTCCTAGAATTATGGTGGAAAATCTCGGATATGAAAGGTCTAATAAAGGATACTAGAAGGTTTAAAGATCTGCATTGTTTGCTGCAGATAGAAGGGTACCGTTGGGTAGACTGCTCAAGAAACTGGTCTGTGTGCTAAGCCAAAGGTGCTGGTGCCCAACCTTTCTTTGCCTGAGCGCCGCATCTTATATGTATAGAATAAATACTAGATAGGACACCCTTTATAGGATCCCCTTTTCACCCCTGATAGGTGTGAATAGGGGTTCTGATTCTCCCCTATCAATGGAATGAATCAAAACACCTCTAAAAAATATATATAAACAAAAACTTCAACATATTTTGGAATATCAAGCACAAAGCACGAAGTTTTCACCCAAAAAATCAAACTTTAAGAAGTCTTTTAATTACTTTGTTAATATGAAAGCTGAAAAGTTTACTTATTCACCCCATTTTATGGCATGCACATATTATTAGGATTGATTTGTTATAAAATTGTATTACTGGGGTTAAAATTGGAAATATAAATTTAACGTTTAACGTATGCGTTTTCATTCATGCATCAATTCATTCCAATCCCTGGAATGACACATAAACAATGCTTTACTGGATATTTGGAGGATTTTAATGAAAGATATGAAATAAAAGTAACAAAAGAGGCTACAAGGCATAAGAAAAATCCTCATACAATCAAACTTGGATAAATTTGAATGTCTTTAGTTCAAATTTGTGGATAATTCAATTTTTTTGTTGATCCTTTGAAACTTGTATTTAGTTTTTCTGCAAGATGTTGGTTATTTTCAAATTCAACTTCTTTAATGCAAAGTTTTTTCCCTTTTAAAATATACAAAATCTAGTTTCCATGTAATTATTTGAAAAGTTGGATTATTTTCAGCTGTTGTGCAAAATTCTTTAATGAAAAGAGGGTGGGAGAATATTTTCATGTGTTCTAAGAAGCAAAGCAGAGATAAAAGGAAAAGGGCATCACCTGCACCTGTCCTGTTATATAGGGGTCCTTGTCCTTCCCTTGTAAGTGACTCATGGTACTCTTGTAAATGTGAAAAATTATAAATGACATGCGTTACAATTCCTCATCCTTCTTAATCAGTTTCAGAAATTGCGAAAGAGCACTGTATTTCTTTTAACTACACTTACGAATTATTACTTGATTTCAGTTAAAATAGTAATCAAAGAATATCATTCATGTTATTTTAAACTATAGTTAAGCTCCCTTAGCCTTTGTCAATAAATGCAAATATTTTTCATGCAGATTTTTATTTTGGTCTGTCAAAAGTTACTTTTGACATGTGACATTTTTCCATGTTTTATGATGGACTTCATTTAACTTTTGACATATTTTTCACAAAATAAAACAGCATGCTTAATAAACAGATTAAAAACTAACCATTTTATTCTTGAAAGCTAATTTGTATATAATGACATATGTGCTTACAGTATTAATCTGCTTGAAATATTTTTGCAATAAATACATAACACTAAATAGCTGCTTTTTTTCAGACAAGACATAAAAACTTTCAAGCGTTTAAAGATGGAGCAGTGAATGTTATGTGCTGCACCGATCTTGTATCAAGAGGTCTTGATACACAATGGGTATGAATATTTTTCAGATTTTGATCATAGTTGGTTATTTCAAGGGTAAAAAAACATGTATTTTTTAAATAAAACTTATTTTAATGTTGAAGTAGAATTATTAGTCTGTAAAAGCATTGTGTTCTGTATGAATATGAATCCTTTTATCTTATGTGCTCATCTCAGAAAAATATTTCACTTTTTTAACTGCTGATTATTTCAGCACTGTATATAAATTTTTCAATTATTTTTAGTAAAAAATAAAAATTCATCTAAATTTGAGATGGTAGTACGTTTTATGATATTTAGTATGAAAAACATTGTTTATTCATCATTTAGGAAATTTTTCGAAGGTCCCTTCAAACTCTTACATTTTGGTACTAACTCCTTCAAAACTTTTATTTTTAGTTTAAGACTAAACAATCGTCTTCTATGAGTTATTTAAGGCAATCAGCTTTCTCATTTTTCCCCATGGAAAATTTCTTATAACTCCTGTTTCATCACAGACACTTTCCTCTATCTAACAGCACCAAGTCCAGTTGAAGATAACTTTTTTTTGTTCGAACAATATCGGCGAGGACACCTTGTTCTCATTTTTTGTTTTTTTGATTTGAACAATTTTTCATTCAATTTTGAACAGTTCGAGAAGCCTGTCCTCTACTAACTTTTGAGTGAACAATCCAGTTTGAACAAACTTCCATTGTTCAAAAAGCTCTTCAAGTAAACCTTATTCTTGCGTTTGACTTTTTGATTTGAACAATTTTTCATTCAATTTTGAACTGTTTGAAAAAACTGTTCCTCCTTAAAAGTTTTGAGTGAACAGTCCAATTCAGACAAACTTTTTTTTTTGTATGAAAGGTCTCGGCAAGGACACCTCATTTCGGCATTTGACTTTTTGCTTTGAACAATTGTTCTTTCAATTTTGAACAGTTCAAAATACGTGCTCCCCTCCCCAGTTAAACAATTTAATCATTTTTAATTTCATACTAAGTTTTAATTAATGTCTTTTATTTTTATCAATTTGAAATAAAAGGAAATTCAGATTGCATTACTTTTCAACATAAAGAAAGAACTCAACAGGCATTTTTTTTCTCTCTTTTTTTACAAAAAAAATTTGTTGAAGATAACATTTTATTTTATTCTTGATTTATTTATACATCATATTTATTTTTGTATTTTTTAAAAACTTGTGGCTACAAATTAAAAATAAAATATGAGGCGTTTTATTTTTACCCTCCAAAAAAGAGCTATAAACGATATTGTTTTCTTTTTATGATATTTTTTTAGAAATCAGCTTTAAATGCTAAAAATGTTTGACATAATTTGTAGTCTTAGAGAGTTAGAGATGCTATATAGAGTGTCGGTGTTGGTATAAGGGAAAGTAGGCTCATTTAGTTCTGGACTGAACTTCTTGTTGAGCTATAATTTCAGAAAAAATCTGAGGGAGTAAACTTCACTCTTCATTTGAGCTTGAATATAATACTTACATCTAAGTTCATGCTTCAAATCTCTTTCCCCAAGTATTTGATCCTGATTTGTGTGCGCATTAATCAGTGGCGGCTCGTGCCTTAATTTAGTGGGTGGGCCCGCAATTATATGTTCCCCCAGTAATGCTTACAAAAAAAATTGAAGGAAACAACTATTAAACTAATGCTGAGCGACATAAAATAATATTTAATTCTATTAATACAAATTTGCATTGCAAAATTATCTCATTTGATTTGATACATAGGTTTTATATTTTAAATGTTATACCAGCCTTAAGCGATCAATGTAATGATAATAACAATATTTTTCACAGACGACATACTTCCTATACATCACTAATGTTTCGCAAAGCTAGCTCTCAGAATTTTGCCATTTTCGGACAGTGAAAATATTCATCACATTAAAAGTGTTACGCCACAAGTCGGTGCCATTACTCAAACATTACGGGACTGCACTCAAAAAGAAAACGAACATTTCTGCCTAAAACACACCCTCTCACCCCCTAAAAATGTCGACAACCTGCACCATGTGTTTTTGAAAGCCTCTATCATCAAATTAAGGAACTCATAAGGTAAATGACTCGATATAGGTATGCTTACATTTTTTTTTTAAATTTGGATACAAATGTTGCAATTTCAGTTCATGAAAAAACAAATCCTAACGGTGTTTCAACTTAAAAATGTTACTTTTATAGCCATGATATTTACATTAACTTTCAATTTTAATGTATGTGTATGCTTTTAAATAAATTGGAATACACTGGCTTGAACAGTTATGGTTCCACTCACTTACCAATGTATGATCGTATACTCAAACTAGTGATGAGCTGAATCGAATTATTTTCAGGAAATACACACATGTACAGAACAATATTAAAACACTTATTTTTCTTACAATATAATCTGGATCTTGACTTACCGATTCGAATAACATTAAAATTAAAACACGGATAACTGACTAATTTGATTATGTTTGTCAGAAATATTTGACTAACTGATAATTAATTTCTTTTCGGATACGTGATTTGACTGATAGTCATGGTAACATGCTATATGTTAGAAATAAAAAATCTTGTAGAACGCCTAGTTTTTCAGAACCATTAGGTATCGTTATTAAACTTTGATAGAAATTTTTAATTTAACTACATTGCTTTTAAACAGTATTTACTATTTCATATATTGTAAAACTTCAGAAAAATATATTGCAAAATATAGTTGTTAAATGTTGCGAAATTTTATATCCACGTGTTTCCTCTATGAATTATGAAGCAATTTGTAAAATAATAATAATTTAAAGAATAAGTGTATTATTCATTTATACATTTTTAAGCTGAATATAGTTTTTATATACAGTAGACGTTGATCCACTCAATATTTTTATGAACGTTCAATTTCAACGTTTTGTTTTTTCTGGTTACTGCTTTAAATGAATTTGTAGTAGAAGGTTAATGTTACGTGTCATAAGATTTAAGAAAAGTTGTAGAGTAGCAAAAGTTTTTATTCAACATCTAAGTGTTTTTTCGGACATTAAAATCCCTATGAATGTGATAATATTAGTTGCAGGGATGATTATCAAAAAGAGGGGAGGGGAGAACTACTTCATCGATATTTTAAGGGGAGGGTGTTGGCCGCTCTTTGGACGACTTTGGTCCTGGATATAAATGTAATCATTGATTCGGCTAAATAAATTTAGCATTTAGAGCTTAAGAATACTTATTAATTCTCCAAGCATTTATAATGTCACACCCGGAAGGATGACAAAGTTTCTAGAGTTCATACAATACTTACAACACTATGAGATTAAATTCAAACTAATACCAAGAAAATGGCAAACGGTCTGCAAGTCAAAAATAAAGTCTTCACACAAAAATTTTGAGAATAAGAATCTCTGTTCCCAAACGCAAATTAACCAATAAAATATACATGCACTGTATTACAAATAGGTGAGGGGGGCGGTAATGGAATTAGCAATCTCTATGCCTGTTAGTAATAGGTGTTGAAAGTAAAAAAGAAAGACAAAAAAAAAAAAGAGGACTTGTTATTAAAATCATTCAAAAAAAAAAAAAAGAAAGAAAGGAAAAGAGAAACACGAAAAGTGCGAAATGAGAAGAGGCGAGTTTTCTCCCTAACGCAAGGACCTCACATTCTGCTCCTGTACGCAGTGAGGAGACACTTCCCTCTCCACCGCTTTGGTTAGGGACAAAGGGAAATCTCGGGCCAGGGGCCAGGAGATGGGCCCACAGGTCGAATGTTACAATGGGGTGTCATCAGAGAGCCGCTCTTCTTAATCCAGCCACTGCAATTGGCTAAAAGCGGAGTTGGCCGCGGGCCTACTGAGAGCGGCCCTCAAGCTCGTTCTAAAAGCCGTGCGAAGCGCTAAAATTGATGGAGTTAGAAATCTTTCTTGTGCTGTGTTAGCGATGTGCGGGGGGGGGGGACTGTAGGTTTAAAATATGTTTTGTGCACTATGTTTTTTTGTTTTTTTTTTAGTTTTTTGAACAGAAATACAAAACGATATGTTTTAATTATGTATTAGTTTTTCTTCCAATTTTTCTGGGTGGGCCCGGCCCACCCGGCCCATAGTGAGGAGCCGCCCATGGCATTAATAATATGAAGCTTTATCTGCTTCTTTTTCTTTTGCCTCTCACTCTTCATTTATATAAGTAGGATTGAAAGAAAAATAAGAGGTCGTCTTTTTTAAATATTGTATGGCCTGTTCTATAAGATGCGTAATTCTTTCCTGTAAACTGTTTTTGTAAGTGCCCTGTCATGTAAATCAAGTGCTCTACATTACATCAGTGCTCAGGTTCAGCCTTTGTGACCCTCCCCCCTCCAGCAATAGCAAAGTTGCACCTCCTTAAACTAAGAAGAGTACTCTTTAAACAAGAGCCGCCCAGAAAAAAGAGGAGGTCCCTCAAGACGCCCTCATAAAAATTTCATTGACTGTATATTCTGTTTGATGAAACTTGGAACCCCCCTTCATTGGAGCCCCTGATATTTGGCTCCTTTTTTGAACCTTTTCTAAGGAAAAGATCTAATTTTGAACACTTATTAGCGGAAAACTTACTTCTCATCATTTTTATGCCTCCAAAAGTTTTGGTTTGCCAAACCGTTCTTATCTTCATCTATTGTATTAAACTACTACGTTATAAACTTTAAAAAAAAAGTTTTATGTATATACACAGTGCTGTAGCTGGAGAAGGATGAGAGAAAAAACTTGAAGGAAATTTTTTCTCACAAACATTTGTTTTACTATCGTAAAAATAATGCAAATTCAATATAAATTGGTTTCAAATCACCTTTTTAAAATAAATGTTTGCTCTTGGAATTGAAGGTGGCATAACCAATTCATACTGAGCTTTTATTTGTCAAACAAAAATTTTTCAATCATAACACCCTTCTTACAAAAGGGTGCATTCCCTAAATATTTTGTTTTCCAAATACAGCACTGTATGAACATTCTATACATGTATTTGCGTCTGTATCCCCCCCCAGCCCTAGCAATGATACACAGTTGTCTAACTATTGTTTAGAATATTTAAGAATACTTAAACAAATGTAATACACGTATCAATTAATCATGCTTTAAAAAAATACTAAGAAATATTAATTTTGACCTAGTGAAAGTAGTCCTTCAAAATCTCATTTCTCTCTTTCAAAACTCCTGCAAACCTCTTTCATTTTTTTTCTTAAATTGAGTATGACTCTTGCTTTTTTAGGGAGTAGGAAAAAAATCATATTCTACTGTATATCATACTTGCTTACAGTTTGCATTTGCTTTCACTGTTTTTCAGCTTATATTTTTTGGACATTTTATAAAAATCTTAGTACGATTTCATTAATATTTTATATAAAATATTCAAAATGCTTGCACAGAAATTGCAGCTTTCTCATGAATATGCACCGGAAATTTAAATTACTTACATTGGGTATCCAAATTGTTAAGGGCACTACTCCAATTCTCGTCATTTATAGTTTAGGCTTGCTTTTTGAAGGAATAAACTATAAACCAATGAATCCTTGAGTAATCCTTTTAAAATATTTTCAATTTATTTTCAAACCAATATTTTTAAATTTTTTTCTCCAGTGAATTCAACTGATATGCTTTTGTAATTACTACTTCAATAATAATGTGAAAAAGTAGTATCTTTTATAACTACATATTTTACTAACGGCTTAAAAGAAATTAAATACGGCATTTTATGTTCATATACAATAAGTTTTAAGAAGGGCAGCGAGAAGAAACTATTCCTGTTAGTAACTTAAGTCAGAGATATTTGGTGAACTTAATCATTGAAATTAGAATAAGTCAGATATTTTTTTTCATAGTTTGTGTTGCCACCCTGTAAAAGGTGTGACAAATGTATCTGATATTTATATGTATATGTATACAGGCTGTTACCTATTCCTCACATTTCATAGGGTTAAAATTTATGCATTATTGAGATAACAGTCTAAAGTGTCTTTTATGCCAACAAAATGAAACTTTGTACTCATCTAATATTTTCAAGATTTGCCAGAAACTGACTTTTAATACACTTTTCTTTTTGCTAAAAGGATCATTCCATGTCAAATCATCTAAAGTAAATAATTGGCCATGCCATCATGTCAAATAGCTACAAGGGTGTTTTATGATCTTTTTCAATAAAAAAAAAAGCTTATTTTGCAGAAATTTTAATTTAAAACCAATTTTTCTATAAATTTACAGCTGTTTTGAGTTAAAGTCAATTAACTATTCCTTTGAACTTCAAAACAACAAAAACAACCTTCTCATTATTATTACATATCAAAAGCATTATTGTTTCACACTAGAAAAAACAGTATGACGCAAGTGTTAGTTTGTACTCTGGAGAGACTTACTAGAAATACCAACTGAAGAAACATAAAATCTGACTTTAGATAATGAATGAAATAACTCTACTTTCCACAGGGTATTGTTGTTGCTTATATTGAAAGAGGAACATTTTGGCTTTAAAATAAGACTTAAATCAATTTAATCCATTGAAGTGTGAAAAAATTAGGGTGACTTTTCGAAATTCATTTCGAATTTACGTGAAAGGACTCCAAAAAGTGGTCAAAAATCCAGATTTTAAAAAACTCTCCAAAGCTTAATTTTCACTCAAAAAATTCATTAAATAAAAAAATAATAATAATTTTAGTCCTTCTAAAATCTATTCGCAAAAAAAAAAAAAGCAAAATTCGAGACATGACAGCCCATGACATTGTGTGATTTTACGTAAAATGACCGAAAGACTGCTGTACAATAGGTTTCCAATAATGAATGGTAACTTTCAATTATGATCGATACGAATTAATTTTCAGCCTTTGACAGTAATAGATTTCATTGTTTTCAAACTTTTTAAGGTGGTTTTAATTTAACAAAGTTTTTTAATTGCATTGAAAACTTGATTTTCATGAATTTTTTTCGAAAAGCACATATTATTTTTTTTATTTCAAAACAACAAAAAACACCCTCCTAATTTTTTTCTACGCAAAAAGAATATGATGTTGTCACAATAGAAAAAAAAAGTGGTGCAGTTCGTAGTTGGCACTCCGGAGATATGACTTTATTCGCATTTTTCCAGGGGGGGGGGCAAAGGGTGCATACACAATGTAAAATTTACCAAAAAGTGGCAAAAACCACGCCCACTTATGTGCCTATTCATTGATTTCCCAAAGTCAGGGGGGGCAATTGAGCACCCCTGCCCCCCCCTAAATGACGAGCCTGCTTATTGATCATACCAAGTGAAGAAACACAAAATTCGACTTCAGAGGAGAATTGGCACAATTCGATTGTCCACTTAATGGAATGAAAAATATGTAAATTATAGAGATTTTCCTAAATGCATACAAAAAATGAGATAGCAAAAAGTCTAAAAAAAATCAAAAACTTTTAAAAATATGCAACACTTAATTTTCAAAAATCTAAAAATATTAATTTGAGCTTATTTCATAGATATCTATTATTTGCAAAAAAAATAATGAACAAAATCAGAGATATGACGGCATGTGGCATTAGGCGATTAGACGTGGAAAGACCCTAAAATAAGAAAATGGCACAATGGCAGCTAACATCAACATGTACATAAAACAAAATGTTTAATTTGAAAATGTATCACCCATCATATTTTCCATAAGCCTGTTTGTTAAAGTGTGTGTGGGGGGGGGGGGGGAACATATCAAGAAATACCTGTAAAGACCTGTAATTCCAGTATGTTATGTTCATATTTTAAATTTTTTCTTGCAATGTGTCAAATAAGTATTACAATCATAAAATTGTCCATTTTATGCAATATGAGAAACATTAATACTCTAAATGTTTTCTACTCTTTTTGTACAACACTATAACTGTTATTAGTAATGTAGAGATTTGTATTGTGTCCATGCATGGACATGCAACATCAGAGATTTGTATTGATCTTAAAATCCAATGCGTCAGAATTTATTTCATGCTCACTTTCTAAATTAAAAAATGTCAAAAAGTTAATCTATTTTTGAGTAATTTTTATTTTAAAATGTGCTTCATTTTTTTTTAAATTTTTCAGGTAAAGCATGTCATTAATTTTGATTTTCCAAATAATGTTTCTGATTACATATTAAGAGCTGGTCGTGTTGGACGTGTCGGATCTAATCAAGGGTACATTACGAGTTTGGTTGTGTCGGCACCTGGTGCAGTTGCTGTCCAAGAAATCGAGGTTTGATTAAACTATTATTCTTTTGGGGTAATTTATTGATGTAAACTGTTTTTACTAAAAACTGTGCATGGCTTTACCTTTAAAATCATTCTCCTAGTTACATAAAATGTAATTATTTACTAATAACTTCTCTGAGTGTCATGTATTTTGCATATTAATAATGAATTTTTCACATGTTTTTTTTTTGAAACAGTAAAAAGGTTGAATTTTGCATGTGCAATAAATAGTTCATGATATTTGCTATTCATTTTGTATGAATACTATTTGAATGCATTTTTTTTTTTACTCAATGCAATTCTACATAATAATAATTTTTCTTTCTAATTTTTTCTTTTTCAGAGAGCTGTTCGAAAATCATCTCGAATACCAAAAGTAAATTCGAACATTAGACAGAAAATTAAACAGCTGTATTTTAATTTTTAAATTCAATAATTTGGATCCATTGTGATTATAAGTCTGTTTTGTATATGTAATTTTGGTGGAGAGAATAAAAATTCTTCTAGAGTTTGACCCTTTCAAAATTTTGTTTTATTAGGAATAGAGTTGTGTTTACTTTGTCAGATTCATTGCTTCTATGTAATATCTCTAAAACAGTAATAGCTTATGACTCTCAAATATTAGTTTCCTTTTAATGTCTTGCATGAGAAAACTAGTGACTGTAGCACTTTGCTTTATTTACTGAGAACCGTGTTAAATGAAATCTTAGTTTTTTTTTCGTATCGAAAATTATGAGGTAACCATTTACTGTACATATGATTGCTAAAAACGTTAGATATAAGAACGATACTCTGTCACAAGAAGATAGCTTTTGTTATTCATTTCAGAATTTTTTCTCTCCTGTCACACCTATTTTGATATGAATGTATTTTTGTTCCATAACATTCAGGTAAAGTTCGAGGGAAGTTAGAAAAAAAACCTGTTCAAGGACTATATTCCTCTCTAAAAAAAAAACATCTGCAAAAAACGATGTAAAAGATGCGCTTAATTATAAGCAGGTAACTTTTTATCTGTTTAAAGAGACTAATAGTTAGATTATATATTTTAATATAAGGCTAAGTGCAATTTTAAGTGTATGATGAGAATTAAGTAATTAGACCTGGAAAAACTGTTATCAGATAACATTGATAGGAATCTTAACCGCTTTTGTTTGCCTATTCTAATTCTTGAAAGCTCGTATCAGTCCAGAGTGCCCACTTGTAGGTGAAGTTGAATCCATCATTTTAAAAGTAGGGATGCACTGGATATATCCATTAGTTAACTGGCATCCAACTTCTCCAGCTGGTTTGTTAACTATGTGGGATTTGATTTGACCACTTCTGACATGCTTAGATATCCAATACATCAACTCAGGATATCAGGTTGAGTAACAGGGGGAAGTAACGTAGGGAGGCAGTATTTCCTCTATAGCTTTCCAGAAAGTTTTCAGTCAAAACAATTTTGTGTCAAATATTTTTGCATGATATAATAAAACTTCATATTTTCCTTCATTAATTTCAGCTTCTGAAATTAAACGCTTATTACAGGTCACAACTCCTATTTGGTACTGCACATTAATAAAATATGATTTGACTTAGTTTTACCTAAGACTTTTCCATATTGATTTGTTTGCCAATAATAGGGTACTTCTTAATTTAAATAATAAAAAAGTACATTAGAATATGAATTGACCTATTTCTTGTTAGGTGAAAAAATAGCTAATAAGATAGTGGTAGAGCCCAAAAAATGGTGCCACTAGTAGTTTCAATTAATAGATTTTCCCTATTGTAAACAGCAATTGGGTTTAACTAAAATAGTTCTTCAATGTGCTTTCAATAGCAGGCCCATCATTTAGGGGGTCAATTCCCCCCTCCCTAGCTTTGAGAAATCAATGTATTTGCACATAAGTGGGCGTGATTTTCGTTGTTTTCCGATGAAATTGCACAGTATTTGCACTCTTTGTCCCCTCCAAGAAATCTTGAAATAATGGGCCTGTTCAATGGTCCCTCGCTTAAGGCACTACTAAATATTTTTATACCCACTCCTGCATTGAAAAAAATTATCCTGTACACTTGTGAAAAGCGGTGGTGTCGCACAGTAAATAAGCTTGGCAACTGCATTCTGGGTAGAGACCCAGAAAAACACTAGTTGAAAACAGAAGGCTAGCAGGTTTACATTTTACCGATAAAGAGCCAGATTGCAGGGTTAAGCAGGTTATAGGAATGCCATATGAATGGGGCCAATGTGTAAATGTATTTTATATATATTTGTCTATCTAATTTTAGTATGTTGTGGAATATAGAGTAAAATGCAATAATTAAGCCTTCCTATATTTTTCAATGTAAACAAATTGTAAATTCACTTTCTAAAATTAGTTCATAAAGCAGAACCAATATTCTAAAATATAACTCTTATTAAAATGTTATTTTTCAATTTTTACTATAAATTTGGGAGTTCAAATAAAATTCACTTGCCCCTTGTCTGGAGCAAAGTGATGAGTAAAATATTTTTCCTATGAAATATTTTCTATTTGTTTATTAGAAATAGTTTTCTTCAAATGAGTAGTTTTTTGAATTAATAAGTAAAAAAGTGAATAGATAAAAAAATAAGTTAATGAATAAAGAGGTGAATGAATAAATGAAGCAATGTGCATATGGATAAATGAATTAATCTGTAAATGCTTACTGAATCAACTTTTTACAACCAATATTGTCCTTGTGAATATCAAACTGATTGAATTATGAAATAATTCTATGGGAACTAATAAGGTTCTCCAAGGTATGATGAGCTTCTAAACTTGTACTTTTCTTTTTTTTTTTTTAACTGGTGATTATTTGTTGAACTCTGAACGATCAATTTTAAAGAAACAACTTCAAAAAACAACTTCATTCATCCCATTGACTTATCCATGAAGAATGAAAATATTAGTACATCACTGACATTTTGATTTGTTTAAGGAGACCTGCTGAATATTGTTCAAAAATATTATAAATATGTTCATAAGTGTTTTATCTTTTATGTATTAAATACATTTGTACATTTCCAAATTGTTATCAGAAATCCTAATATGCCATGATAATACAACACATATGTAGAATGATCTGACATACAAAGTAAATGTAACTTGATGCAATCAAAAAATGCAATCAAAAACATTAAATGTTGCTCAACTGAACAGTTACTTAGCTGAAAAATAATACATTTTATTTTTAATTTTTATTAATCAGTTTAGTGTTAATAATGAACATCTAAATAACAAGTACTTCTCGAGTCAAGCTGATCAAAGTCTACAGTGGCCCATAAAATGAGTGACAAGTCAGACTCGTCATTTCATGTAAGGGATTAAAGAAAGCTAACATTGTTTTGTTCACTAATTCTAATTAGTTTGTTATTGCTCGTAAACTTGTAATAGAAGTAATTTGATAGCATTTGTTCCTGGACATTGCTAAAAAATATATAGAAAATGAATAAATATACATGGTTTTCCATTTTAACCAGCATGATCTTTATTTTTGCAACAATTTGTCTTAGATGCATATTTTCATTTGGAAAATTTCTCAAATTGAAGTGCTGAGTTAAGATGTTGAAAGTTTGAAGCAAAAAAAAATTAGTCAAAAGATACGAAATCTAGCTTTTCATATGCACAAAAGGTTCCTAAACTTATCTTTTCTCCATTCTCCATTGAAAAAATTCTCCATTGAAAAATAATTCAAACGCAATAAAGTTGAAAGATTTACAGTTAAAATTTGAAGCAATATTTGAGTGTTAAGATTTCAGGGCCCTCAGAAAATTAGATTGAAACAACCACTTGCATTCTACAAAAGCCGCTGTATTACTGGCTTCAGTATGTTTTATCCTCAAACACTGTTATTTACATCAAGTGTAAAGTGATGTAAGTCACAAAACCCCGTTTTCATATCTCGGTGACTATGGATCGTACTAATGTCAAACTTTTTCTTTTCGTATTGTTTTTCTATGCTCTTGATTTCCCTAAATATAAGTTTAGGGTCCTGGAGTCTGTATGAAAAGATAAATTTAGAATTTTTTGACTAATTTTTTTTTGCTTCAAATTTTTAACATCTTAACTCTTCACCTCGCTTTGAGCATTTTTGCTAGAAGTATGCATGTAGGACAAGCAATTGTAAAAATAAAGGTCATGCAGGTTAAAATAGGACAAGCTGTATAGAACAATGCATAAATACATATTAGGAAATAAGATGTTTGTGTATGAAATAAATGTTATTTTTTGGGGGGAGGGGGGAGCTGGTATATTTCCAGGTGGAAGTCCATGGTGTCCAGGACTGTGAGAACCTCAGTTAGATAAGGAATTATTGTTCTTCATGTAGAACTTACTAGAACACAGAACATTGCAAAAGTGATAAGAATAAAAACTGAAAAATAATAGGGAAAACACACACACAAGTTATCACAATATCATGTTATAATTTTGGAAATTTCATGAGTACGTAATTCATAATCAACATTTTAAATCATGATAGAGGTCTTAGTCGGAGGTTATTTGATTAATATTAATCATAAAATACATTCAGACTGCACAAACAGCATTAACAATACCAGGCAAATATTTTGGAGTTACAGGGAACCCTGAGTAAAATGAGCATATGTAGGAAAAGACATCCTCTTCAGATTTTATTGCAATATGTGCAATTTTCAATGTTATTAGGTTTACATTTTAGTTATAGGCACATTAAGTTCAAAGATGCATATTTAAATGCAAACCACTTTTATGAACCACCATGAAAAAATGAAAAATGGAAAAAAATTAGCACAACTTAGAGGAAAAAAAATCAAATTCCCAACATGTAATTACGATGCCCTTATAGGGCAATTGATTCCATTTTTAGTAATTCACGTATAAAATATTTACTATCCATGTTCGATTTTGTTAAATTGTCCTCCTTAGGATCCTGTTTTTTCCTTTCCATGAACAGTAGGGTATGTCATAAAAATAAAAGTTTTTTTTCGACTTGGTACACGCACTTTCCTATGTATTCACTCATTTTGAGTTGCTTGGTACAAAAAAAAGTTTTTGGAAAAAAATTTTAGCTACCGGGAAAACGCAAGTAATCCGGTGTGTTTTTCAAAAAATTCACTATTTTCAGGTTGAATACGCAATATAGCTGCGGGAGTTTTTTAAAAGATTGTTCTTCTAACTTAAATGCATGTTTTCAACTCTAATGAACATACTTTCCTTATAAAAAATGCAGTTAAATATACATATCGTCTCTTTTTGGTTTTAAAAAGAGCAGAAACTATCGGTAATCGTTCCTACTGAAACGGGTTACGCTTCTGGTCAATCAACACCGCTGTCCTCGTTAGGCAGTCAGCTGTTCAGGGGAAAATGCCACTTGCATCTGGGAAAGTGATCCCCATTTTGCTAATTAACGCTCCCCCCCCCCCCCCCAAGATAACTTTTGACCAGCAGACGCGTTTTCAATTAAATGTCTCTCATCCTGCCGAAGATTTTCCGACAAAAGGCAAATTGAGATTCTCTTTTTTGTTTTATTAAAGGATGGATTGATTTCCACTAAAAACCTGGAAAGCAAAAGACACTAATAATTTTAAACATCGAAGAAGTCGGACTTACAGTTCGACTCTCCCGAAAGCTAGTGCCGTCGTGTAATATTATGACTCGAGGAAATACCCTGGAATTTTTATAGTATAGCTGTACGAAGTAAATGAAACTACCTTGATATTAGTAGAGCGGCCGTTACTTCAGTCAGGTTTGCTGTGTCATCAACCGCGGCAGTTGCTATCATATATAGCTTTTGGGTAATCTTGTGAAGGCAGGGCCATCTCGGTGAAGATAAAAAACATCTCATGTGCAATAGCAAAAGGGTGTTTCATGCTAAAGAGCATGTTATGAAGCAGTGGCGGCGCTAGGTGGGGGCAGGGGGGCAATGCCCCCCCCCCCCGTCGGGGAAAATTCCTAGTTCGTCGGGGAAATTTTTCCGACAACAAAATTTTCCGACAGAAATCGACTGCCGAAAAGTTTACTGACTCCGACAGAAATGTAAAAAAATAATTTATCAACCCAATAAAATATTTTTCTTTAAAAAAAAATCTAGAACATCTTCATTATTCATTGCAGTGGAACGCCATCGTTATCGGTCCTCATCTTGCTGCATCCTTTTAGGCGTACTTTAGTTCTGGGGAAAGTTACTTTTGTTCAGGTTAAAAAGGAGAAATGTTATTTTTTTTCCAAACAGATCAGACCCGATCAGACCACACACGAAAATCGCTAGCAGCATGTTTTAAACAAACATTCATTGACATTTGAGAAGAGACACTTTCCGATGACTATCCGATGGTGACAAGCCAATAAGTCACGTGAATTGCCCCTTCCTAATGACTTCCTGTCATCGTCGCCTTTGCAGGTCGCCGCTGAGCAGGGTCGGCGCTTAGCAGTCGTCGACTTTGCAGGTGGTGATTGTCCTGTTCTTAGGCTCTGTGTGATTGTAACTACTTTTTGTCCCAGGGCTCCTTTCAATGGCCCTGTTTTTGTCCTAAAAGCCTATCGGCGCGCAACCCTGATCGGCCCGGTGACAATTAAGGTGTCGGAAATTTTCAAAGGAAATGTGGGATGGGGAGGTCTAGAAGAACCTCGGACGAATCTCTTCAATAGCGCTGCTTTCACTGTGTCTGTTGACCATATGGAATGGTGTCGGGTTTTAACTATTGGCACGACACAACCTAAAATTATGTGTGATGAGCTAGGCCACTAGGCGCGAACTCGTATATGAAGAAGAAAGGACAGCTCAAATTAAAAATTAATTTCTGCATCACAGAGGTAAGAACTTATTGTTTTATTTAAAGTAATGACGGAGCTTTGCCTTTCAATTTGCTTGGGATAAGTGGGACCGCTTTTTAGAACAGTTCGTTTTTGAAGCCTTATGTAAAAGTTTTAAAACACAAGAATTTAAACTTATTGACTTGTTTTATCTTGGACGTTATAAATGAACAAAAGTCCACCATTATTTTCTAAAATAATACTTTTAGTGGTTATTTAAAAAAGATGCTGTTTTAGTGATTATTTAAAAAAGATCGCATAAGTGTCCCACTCAACCTATACTAAAAGGAAAAGAGGTCACCCACCTTTTATTTAAATTTGAAGCAAGGTAATCTAAAACAGCGGTTCTCTACCTTTTTTGACCAGCGGTGGACCGTCAAGAGCTTTTGAACAAAACCAGGACCGGTGATGTTCTTTTTTCTTGTCTTTTTCTCTTCTTTTTTTTTTGGAGGGGAGGGTCCTTCACTTGCGGATCGATAAAACATGTTTTATATATATATTTTTTTTTTTTTTTGACTTAAAGGGAAAAAAAAACTTTCGAGTGAAAAATGTTATGAATGGCTGCGGTTTTTCTCTTTTTTTTAACAGAATAATAAAAATAACGAATAAATTAATCAATATATAAATGAAACCTTACTTAATATAAAAGAAGTTAAGAAAAAAAACTTAAGACTAACACAAGTGACTGTTTCAATAATCAGATGTAACTAATTAACATAGCTGAAAATCATGGAAAAGCAAGAAAATTAATCACGACTCACGATATTAACGAAAATATCGTCGTATATAGGGTATTATTAGTATTATTATTGTATCTTCTTTTCTTTCTCTCTCTCTCTCTCTCTCTCTCGAGTGAAAACTTTTTTTAAGGTGGATGATCAAAAATCTCTAAGGAACAGTCAAATTTTTCTGAGGACCGGTGCCGGTCGACCGGACCACCGGTTAAGAACCGCTGATCTAAAAAAAGGGGTCTTTCTTGATAGAAGAGGAAAATTTTTACCATGTAATATTTTTTGTAAATTCATTCATTTGTGATACATATACTGACATTTCTGTTTGATGGAAAATTATAAAACAAAAACTAAACACATACATCTGAAAATTTATTGAAAGCCTTAACCTATGTATTGTAGTGCCATATCTATAAAGTGGGATCCAGCTAAAAGGTCCAAAACCAAAAGATACAGTGGCGGACTGGCCATGTGGAAGATGTGGAAAATTCCACATGGGCCGCAGATACTTTGGGCCGTTTTCTTTCTATATTTATTTATTTTTTAATCAAAAAAAAAAAATTCGAAAAAAAAAGCTGGGCCGGCCGCTCTCACCATCCTCCTAGGTTCTCACAGGGCCGGCCGTTTGGGATCACAGCTAGAACTGTTTCTTTCTTGAGGGGGGGGGGACGCTGATTACTCAGCACCTCTTCTAGCGCAGCGGTCGAACCCTGGCAGCGGTCACACTTTTCTGACCCAACTCACCAAGTAAAAAGGCGGGAAACGGAGGGAAACAATGTCTTTGTAGGGTCTTCGGCCAAAACTGGCCTTCAGGTCTCTTGCTATCTCTATTCGGAATTGATGCTTCGGGTATTTCTAGGGAGAAGCGTTATATTGGGAGTGGGGACCTTTTTTTATGGCCATCTGATGAGGCTGTCTGGGAAAAAGCTTGAAATAAAAAAGGCGCCATTCGAAGAAAAGGACGTATTGGGATTCTTAAGTAACAATGAGAAACGCCAGGTAAATAGTTTTTTTTTCTTTTCTTCTTTCGTGCTTGTTGTGCTTCCCGCCACTTTTTAAGCAATGGATAGTCCCACGGCTTTTTCAATCAATTAGGCTATTTTAGCAATCTTCGTTCGATTTTCTCTAAAAGAAACAGAGCGAGTCCTTCGTTATTCATAGTACTTGACTGTTTAATGGATTTACATCTGTTTTGCATCAACAGCGACAAAAATCTTTTCGAAGTAAGTTTAATATTTTAAATGATGTGTTTGTTACAAACTTTTGTTGTTTTAATCACGTTAAATAATACGAAGTTGAAATAATGATTATTATAAATTGAATATATTTTTGTTTATCTAAGTTTAAATTCCTAAAGGTACAAAAAGTATAAAGGTTAAATTTAGAATGTACTCGATATTTAATTTCATTAGAAAACAAAACTCGAAGTTTAGTACAAAACAGACCATCAGCTCACACCTTTATGTGCCTTTTCGCTGATATTCCTCACATTTTTTAATGTGCTCTCTTTGTTTTTTCTTTGTTTTTTTTTTATTAATCTTATAGTTGGATCTGTATCAGAAAAGTAATACAATAATCTGTTTTGTGGTGTAGACTATCCTAAATTTCAGGGGGGTTGGGGGGTTTTCCCCCGGGAGAAATTTTGGAAAAGCGGTATGAAATCCTACATTTTATGAAATAATTGAGTCTAATGAAGAAAGAAAAGTCAAATAAGACCCCCTTAAAAGTTACACATTTCATAAAAAATTCTTTCCGTTCGAAACAAAAAAAAAAAAATACAACAGAAAAAATTAGTTAAAATAAATATGTTTGCTCAACTTTGAATTATCTTCCAGAAATAAGTCATAACACAATGACAAAATTTGAAGGGATTCAATAGTACGCTTCCAGAAATATACTGGATTCAATTGTAAGTAATAGCATAGGTATTCTTAAGTTTGTCGTAGCACTTAAGTAAAAAGTTTGTAAATCAAGTACGAGACAAGAATTATGTATTCAGATTATCTACAGAAACAACGTAATAAAAAACATATTTTGGACAAAAATAAATAATGTGTTTTGTACACTGTAAGACACTTATTATATACACTATAAGATTTTTTTAGCAATTATCTTGCATTTGTCATGTAATTTTTTTAAATATGATTATGAATGCCAAATGCTTGAAAGAAATATTTAGAAAGTGAAATTCTTGATTTATGAAGAAAGATAATTAACTGTATGCTGAAGTCCATATTTTAAAATAAATATTTACGTTTTTCATTGCATAACCTGACACATGATACAGTCGCGTAATTGTTTTGTATTTCTGCTCTCTCTTACAACGAGCCATATTTTATGAAAATAGTATTTTCAAGTAATCAAGTCATCATAGAATTTTAAAATTTATACCATAAAAAGGTCCATATAAAAAAATTGGGATTTCACCCATTGGGATTTTCATTTAAAACATGAAAAAGATGATTCTCTATCTTGTTGTGCAAAAATTTTTTCGATCGGACGTTTTTTAAGGATTTTATAGCGATTTTACAAAAAAGTGGGCTTGGCGTGGGCGTGGTCATTTTGAATCTTCAGCAGCTGTCAAGTTTGTTTACATTTTGATTTCCTGATATATTTCTGAATTTTTCGCTTGAATTTTAGTGATTAATGTTAAAAATATTATAATTATTATATTTCAACAATTTGGCAACACTGCATTAACTGTAACCGTGTCTCTACGAACAAATTCGCATTTGGTCGCGGGAATATCGGATCTAGCAGGGTACAAAATATCACGTGACTACAAGGCAACCAGAAGGCGATTTCAGTGTGGGCGTGGCTTAAAGGAAAAAATAGCAGACAGCTTTTGAATCGCGTAGTGTGGATTTGAATATGTCTGCAACAAAATAATTTAAATATAATAAAGACGAAATTAAGCATAATTAAGAATGCCAGATGCAATGTTTTACGAAAACGAGTAGTGTCTTTCACATGAAAATCCAAAATTGATTTTTCTGTTCTTTTTCGTAACTTAATTTTGTTTCAGAATTTTGATTCCAGTTTATTTTGCTCATTTTCAATCGTTTTTTTTAACTCGAAAAAATTGTTCTGTGTAATAGAGAAGTTAAATTTTAATTTACTTAAAAAAAATTAATAAATAAAATTCATCACCATACCAGGATTTAAAACAATAATTTTTTTCAGGAAAATAAAGTTGAACTGCATTGAATATCAAAAATTATATTAAAAAAAGAAAAGAAAAAAATGACAAGCTAGCTATTCTCGACTTGTGTACTTTTTTTTTTTTTTATCGAATACATTATGGAATAACAATTTGGTTTTATTTCTTGATTCATTTAGGCAGGGTGTCAATGCAATGAGCTCTTTGCACGTTTTTCGTTCTCAGTTCCAAAATGTAGAGCAGAAAAAGACGTGAAAAACGATACCTATGTTTAAATTATACGATCTCTGTGAGAAAAGATATTAATATTTAAAGTTGGCTTTAAAAATTTCGCGGGAAAACACTGCAATCAAGATGGCCGCTGATGTGACGTCACAATGCACAGCGGCGCCGCGCCAATCTAGGAGAAGACCGATTCGGCGTGCGTTTTAAAGTTGTGGTTCCCTACTTTTGATAAATACTACCTACTAGGTGACCCGTGCGGAATTCCGCAAAAAAAAAAAAAAAAAATGTAAAATCTTGTACGTTTGCACGACATCGCCATCAACTGCCAACGTTCTGACAACTTTTCAAAGAGATCAAAGACACGTTCACTTTTACAACTACTACAAAAGTGATACCCTATATTAAAATCAAATACCCAAGGCTACTACTAAACTAAATACTAACGTTATCGCAAAACTACCATAGTATTTTGAAATAATAAAAGTTACAATTAAGGTTTGCCGAGCTAAGCCTTTTCTTGAAATGTCGCATTTAAAATTGATTTGAACAACAATGTAACGATTTTAAAAGTTGAGCAAAAAATTTAACTTTTTCAAACTTCAATCGCTTATAAGTCGCTTAAACGTGGATTTTCGAGATTCTCGTTACGCGGCGCTAGCGGAGAAACGTTCTAAAGAACGCAATTTTTTTAATCTTTCGAATGAAATCAAAATGGAGACGATACGACATTTATTTTGCTAGATAGAGTCAATTTTGTGCCCAAAAATTGAAGTTCGAATAAAAAACGAACCGACACTTTTTAGAGGGTGGGTCTAATTTTCGTCAATAGCCCGCGGGATAAGCTTCAAAATCATAAATTTTCTTGCAATTCGATAAAGAAATGAGCGAGTTTCGACCGGGTATAGGATTCGGCTTAGAGAAATAATATATGGAGATTGAAAAAATTTAGAGCATGGCAGAGACTAAAAAGGGTAGTTACAAGTATTGCCTTGTCCCTTGTTGCAAAAATACAACCTATAATACGCCTGACAAGCTATTTTTTAGCGTTCCAAAAGATCCTACCAAACGAAAAGCATGGATAAATGCGATGAGAAGGGATGAGAAAAAGAACAATAAACTATCCAACAAAACTTCTCATTGGTGTTGTGAGGACCACTTTTCGGTAAGTAAATAAGTTATTTCTAATTTCAATGTTAAATATTAAGAAATAGTTAAGCTTTTTTGCCGTGTGAGAATAACAGGAACATTTTTAACAGTATAAATGTCAACATTGAACTAGTTTTTATAGTAATTGTTAGAATAATAATTATCTACTTATATTAAAAACTGAGTATCTTTCTAACTATCTTTCTATGTCACGCTTCTTTCTCCTGAACGCCAATGAACTGAAAGTCGAACCAGGTACCGATAGATAGGTAATTTTTCAAGCTTCATTAGTTTCAATCTATATAATTATACGATTTTAATTAGCGAAGATATCAATTAATAAGTAGTCAAGTTTAAAGCGATTAAGCCTAATAAATGATTAAATATGAAATCCATTCTTGCATTGCAAAACGTGGTTGCCATGCCATGAAACAATAATAAAAATGAAAATGAGAATTTTGAATGAAGGCTTAACTAAATCAAACACGAAACTCATAAGCGGGCGACTTACATAGTATGTTTATCGCTAGCTACTTGTAATATTTTGAAACATTCATTTGTTGAAGAGCCATCTACTTATATTAAAAACTGAGTATCAATGTCTGCTTTTTCTCCTTTGAGCGAGCTGAACCAAGGGCGGATCCAGCTTCTGGTTAAGGAGGGGGTCATTTTCGGAAAGGGGGGGTCAAAGTGCAATTTTTGTGCAAAAATGGGGTGGTTTGGCAGTTTTTTCGTAAAATAAGTCCCAAAAATGCAATTTTTTGCTATATTTGGTCGGTTAAGGGGGGGGGGGGTCATGATCCCCATGACCCCACTCTGGATCCGCGCCTGAGCTGAACTTACTGAAACTTTCCTCACCATCTTGAAGGCGCGAAGCATCTCAATAATTCGAATGATTTTTTTTATACAGGAAAAAAGTAAAGGCGTGAAGCGCCTGTTAGCGAGCCGCCTTGGCGGGGAGTAGTTTCTTGACATTTTCCTCACTACTTTCAGGGCACGAAGTGCCCGTGCAACGCCGGGCCACGTTCGTGGTACGTCTTGAAATCGAATGAACATTAAATTATATCAAATAAAACTTCAGAATGAGGTAAAAGTTAGAGAGGGGGGACGTTATGCATCAACATGCCGCAGGAAGCTAATCTAGCTGCCCTGGCAGCTAGTTAAATATTAATTTCTGGATTCATAACAAAGATAAGAAATTAATAGTAAATCCAGTTCAACATTTAATTGACTTTTATCACCCAATTTTAAACAGATTATATTAACCTTAAAAAACCATAATAGAGGACCAATTTATCTGTACATAGTATTGCATGGTGTAGTTAGTTTTTCACATCACTATTTTCATATTTGCTATAAAATCTCCCTTTTTCGTCAGCAAGCCCGAATCGCGATAGTTTTAGCCTAGAGTTTTTTTTCTCGAATTTCGGTTTTGTTTATTTAAAATGCGCAAAATTTTCCGCTTGCAAAATCGCCGAAATCTCGTTTTCACGAAAATTACGGCTTGCGAGTAAGTTATTTTACAGTATTTTCTTCACTGTTAAATTTTTTCCCCCCAAAGAATCATTTTTTCTTTATTTTAAATTTTTATTTATTTGTTTATTTTTATATTGAAATACTGCACAATGAGCGCTTTAATAGAGGTAATCATTAAGCAAGTAATTAAATCAATTATTAAATATTACCTTCATGATCAATGACAAAATTAACAGGAAGTAGATTTTAATCCAGTTAAGAAGGTTTTTATTCGATCATGTTGATTAAGCAACAAAACTGTGGCAGGTAGAATTTAAGGTTTACATTCTTGTAGTTTGGAATTATGTGTTGGAATTTGTTTTCCAAATTACTATGCTTTATTTCTTAGTTTTCCATTTCCACAGAGAGGTCTATTTTATTTGTCTATTTTTGTGTAACACAAAAAAAAAAAAAAAAAAAAGATTGAATTGAAAAATACGACATGCATTTTTTTTTTATTTACTAGGATGCTGCATAATGCAAAGAAAAATTAAATTGAGACAATTGTCAAGCAAATGTAATTAAGTAGGGTGAGTTCTGGTAAGTGCGTACCCTTTTTTGCTAAGTTCATGTTCTCAGGGATGCTGCTCCGTTGAAAAATCTTGTACACTCACAATTTTTTTTTTTAGTTTTCTTTCCAGATCCTTTACTAAGATTTTGAAGCATATAATATGTCAAATAAACCATAAGTATAGGTTTTGTGACCTGGTTTATGACACCTATTCTAAGGTACGCACTTTCCCTACCTAGCGGGGTAAGTGCGTCCACCTTAAATTATGTGAATACGAGCAGTAAAAAACTTCTGGCACGTATTAAATATGTTAGGTAGTTGCCTTGGGATAATTCCTAATACTAGAGATCAGAACTTGCTTGCATGGATGAAACGCAATCAGTGATATTCCACGTGTCTTGCGAACAACTGTGATTTGAAGATTGAGAGAGTTGTGTCTGTGATTCTTCCTCTGTCCTTTTTAATAAGACCAAGTGAGCAAATGTAAGTTGTTTTTATTTAGTAATAATCACTCATAGTCTACATAGTTTATTTTGGTTAAATACATTAATCAGTCTGTGTTTAAGCCAGGGTTCGCACTTACCCCTTCTTAAATGTAAGATGAGACATGTGCGTCCAATAGCTTTGTTGTAAGTGCGTACCTCTGTGATTTTCTTTAATTCTATTTGTATGGTAGATCGTTAGGTGACTTGAGTGAACAATTCGCTTTTTTTCTTTTTTGAATAATTACAGTTTTAAAATATTTTTCTTATTAGAATTAGCAGCAGTAAGAAAAAACACAAAATAAAGAGCAAAAAAAAAAAAAGAGAATAATTGATCATGATGTGATACTTGTACTTTTTTTTTCTTGTGCATTCAAATAGTTTTTCACAAGGTGTTCTTTAATTTTCTTAAATATAATTTATTCATTACTCCACCTTCGTTTTTTGAATCAGTTGGTTCCTTATTTAGTGTTTCACTTAATTTCATTGCTACATTTGTCATTCTGGTTTAAATTAAGTATAGCTCATGATCGCTATTTTCAACGGAAAATTTACTAACTGATATCTAAAAGCCAATATATTTCAGAAGTAATAAATAAAATTGAAATCTTATGCCGCATTCAATGTTAATATAAATACTTGATGGAAATGACGTCGGATTTATAATCGGTTTATAAAAGAGTTATAAGAAAAATTAAAGGTGAATTACGAGAGTCGGATTTTCCACGTAATGGTACACACTTGCCTCATCATAATGGTACGCACTTGCTCCGCATAATAGTACGCATATGCCTCATGATAGTGGTACGCACTTGCCCCATCATAATGGTACGCACTTACCCCCACCTTACTTTAAAGAAAGGGAAAGTGCGTACCGTCATATAAATGAATTTTAGTTAGAGTATTTGATCAAAATACCCCATGTATGTTATTAGTAGCTATTACTTAAAAGAAACAACTTGCATTTCTTGACTTCAATTGCTTGGTATGATTACAAGAGAAACTGAAACAAAAGCTTCTCAATCTTTACTTAAGAGTTTTTTTGAAGACATTTAAGTTATCCCTGATTGTGTTTCGTCTATTGAATCCAGGCCTGAATTCTATCTATTGAAATTATCATTAGACAGTTATCTAACATAGTCGATGTGTTGCAGAAGCCATTTCAAGACAGTGTTCATATAATTCCCAGTGGACGCACTTACCCCGTGGACGCACTTACCAGAACTCACCCTATTTAAAAATTAAGCAGTATTTATTTGATCCATAACTCATTTAATGGGAAATCAATATTGAATTTAGTTAGTATTCTACTGATTTTAGATCAACCAAGGTTTTTATTGGATTATACTGTGCACGTTAGAACCACGAAGCAATTTAATGAAGCTTTACAATTTTATACTTTGTAATTATGAGTTAGATTTCTTTTCCAAATGACTGTTTTTCAACTCTGAACTTTTCATTTCCAAAGAGACATCTGCATTTCATTTTTATTTACTTTAATGTTACATAATACATTAATAAAAGTATAGTAATTATTGTGCAAATAAGAAAATGCAATTAATTATTAAGCATTCATTGCTTGTTCACGATAAAGATAAAAGGAAGCCAATGTCAGATTCAATTAACATTCTGTTGACTTTG
>JAXGGA010001777.1:0-140503 GCA_038373865.1 Uloborus plumipes | reverse complement strand
GAGGGGAGGTATATACCGCCCCTCGTTTAATATTTTTGGTACACCATGTGCATGATTTTGAACTTTGAACCTCTGTTGCCTTTTAGAATTATGTTAACGGGTTACGTAATGTACTTTTCCCCTCCGAATTAGTAAAATGACTCTGAATTGGGGGGGGGGGACTCTCTGGAAAGAAGGGGTGGAGGGGGGAAACTGAGGTCATATTTGGAAATAGGGGGTCATTTGACATAAGAATCAGCCACAATTTTGTTTTTTTTTTGGCTGAAGACCTGCTTTAAAACTCGAGTGCAAAGTGCGATTTTTAAAGCATTATTTTATTTTTTTTAAAAAAATTTACAGCGTGAAAATTTTTTCTGACCCAGGAGCCATAGGAGCGGATCCTATACTCTGGTTCTGCACCGAAAAAAATGTTTTAAAAGTCTTTTTAAAGAAACTAGAATAAAAAGATCGTTTTTGGTGATTTTTCAAATATTTTGGGGGGCCACGCCCCCCCAAGTTCCCAGATTTTTTCTCGGTGCTCATGATTTTAAACTTTGAGTCTCTCTTGACCTTCAAAAAAATTTATTGGTGAATATAAGGCTCCTTTCTCCTCCAAAAAAAATATAATAGCCCTGAAACTAAGGAAAAATGAAAAAAAAGGGGGGGCGTTTAAAAAAAAATTGGGACGTGATGGGGGAAAACGGGGGTCATATTCGGATTCAGGGGGTCATTTTACATAAGAATCAGCCTTCAAAATACCAGAAGCATTTTCAAGGTTTTTTTTTGTCGAACAGTGTTATCAGTATATGCTGAAAAAATGTTGCCAACACTCTTATTGAAACTGATAAAAAATAAATTCACCTTTTTGGAGATGGCAATGCAATGCAAACCAACTACTTCCAAACAGTGCTGCTAATTAACCAGCCACTCTATGTTTTCCAAATTTGGATATATAGACATTACATATGCTTGCTTTAATTTGTCATTGAATTGAAACATTTATCATAATTAGTTTTCATGTAATTAATAATTTAAGAACATGGGGTAATTTGGGTATACATTACATCTTATGAATCAGAAGGACAAATGATTAATTTAAGGGACTACAAAAATAGGGATTTATGTTTATCCTCATTACCTAACTTTTATATATGCTGAAAATGTGTTGGAAACATTAATAATGATATTTTTTCCTGGATATTTAAACCTGGCTTACCTAAAGAGAAATCTGCCAAAAGCGTAAATATGTGTCGATTCGAAAAAATAAAAAGAAATGAAGTCCTTTCCCAGCCTTCCACAAGCCATGTAGGATCATGAGTATCCGCTAATTATCAAAGTGAATGTGGGAAAACACAAAAAGAATACAAGGGGCAAATAATTGCTCAATATCCTGAAACTGCAGAACGCTATTGCGTAAAATTTTTAAGAAAATGGAAAGGTGACAGTGAACATTACATTTTCCCGGACAATGATGGCATTGAATGGGTTAACATGGAACAGATTTTTGACATATTTCCTGTTCCAGCCTGCAATAGAAGATTTTTCAAATTTTCTTAAAGGCAACTAAAATCTACTGCCCGTCAATATATTGTTTGTCATTTTGCGCAATTTTTGCAGTATTTTCTGCCTATAATTTATCGTAATACTTATAAAAATTAGTATTCATATTATCTAGTTATGTATATTATACCTACATTCAACATAAGTTCGAAACAAGTAAGTAAGATAGTTGTTAAAACCATGCCTTGCTCTCTAACCATTACTATACCCAAATTCCCCCAACCACTGGGTAATTTGGGTATAGTGAAACTTATGATTGCCATTAATATGAAAATAGGTCTATTAACTTGAAATTTGTAAAAAAAACTATTCTACAAAGTCACAATGCTAAGATGAAACCAGAAAAAGAAAAAAAAAAAGTATGTACAAATTTACTTCAGGACTGGAAAGTTAAAAGTAGGTCATTTTTGTACCCAAATTACCCCCCCCCCCCTTGCATTAAAAGATAGATGTCATTAGACTAATTTCATTCTCTTACATAACGACAAAACCACAAAGCAAAAAAGCTGCAACAACAAAACTTTGAACCTAAATTATTCTAAATTAATGTTTTGTTACATAATCCTTTCATATTCCAAGCCTTTTAATTGCATTAATTATAAGAGGTAATAAAAAATTGATGAAAAATCGCGGATCACAATCATTTCGGAGCTCGATAAAAATGCATAATTTAAAACAATATTCGAAATTTTCAACTGAAATATTATTCGGAAATATTATTTAGTGTGTAATAAGTCTCCCATTCACCAAAAATTACCCATTTTGAAATTTCTATAAAGAACCATATTCCCGTTAATCTTCTTTCTCTTAGAGATAGAGGTATTTTACGGCGACTGCGTTTTGATCTTGCACCTAATTTTAGTAACCTGTCCTTCTAGTGTTAGCATTAACGAAGCTGCCATTAATCCAAATTCCAATTTAATACACCCTCCCAAAGAGGAGTGAATATTAACAAAAAGTAATATATAACCCAAATAAACCACGTCTATAAAAGAAGAATCTCTCAGAATGATGAAATTTTCGGCAGTAAACCGATGTAATAAGAATAAATTGACTTAGCCTTCGATATTTTACACGCTACTCATATTAACTGAATCAATGCAGAGCTCTTTAATTTGCTCATCGGAATGCTTGAGTACATTTACTCGTAAAAGCTGAAAGAATAAGTTGTTATCGTTAATGAAAATTGAAATCTATGACTCTTTTTTAAAAACTGACGGGGCTGTATATTAGGGTGTATCACGAAAAGCTTTTTCTGGAAATTCAAAATTTCAAGTTGATAAAAAGTTGTCACTATGTTCACAGGGTTACCAAAAAAATATATTTTGAAATTAAAAACTATTTAGATAAGCCAGGATGACCTTGAAGTTTCAAGTTTTTAAGTAAAAACGATGATTTTTTTTTTAATGTATAAATTATGTGTAAAGCAAAAATAATTATTTAAGTGCAAAAATGGACTACTTAAGGAGTAATCTATCAATAAAAAATGCATTGGAGCTGAAATTGAACTTTTAGGTTACCAGAAATAGTTACAAAAAACCTCATATTTTTGCTAGTCAGTCATATTTTTAGAATATTTACCTATTGGGTGTATCACTTAAAATTTTTTTTGGAAATTCAAAATTTCAAGTTGATAAAAGTTGTCACTATGCTCACATAGTTACCAAAAAAATTTATTTTGAAATTGAAAAATATTTAGGACAACCGGGATTGCCTTGAAGATTCAAGTTTTTTAGTAAAAACGATGATTTTTGTAAAAAATGTAAAAAAGCAGAGATATCAAATTTGGTCATTCTGGTTACAATACTGGCATTTTGAGACATACACACGAAACGCCACAAAACCTTACGTTTTCAGCATCTGCAAAAATGTGAGTTAAGTGCAGATCTTTTTATATTCTGAACTTAAGAATTGTACTGTATAATTAGGCACAGGTTTATACAACATCTGAAACAGGGTTCACGTATTCTTGAAATTGGATTGTTAAAGATAATTTCTTGTGGAAGTTATATAGATTCAAGAATAACGGAATAAATCGGAACACATTTTTGTTTCCTATTCTTCTCGCAGATTACTGCGGTGGATTCTTTTTCACTACATCATTAATTTTACGTTGCGCAGCGAGAAAGTTTTGGTGGGCACCCCCCCCCCCCATAACTCTTGTTTCAAACTATAGTACCAATCCTGGTACTATAGCTTAGCACAAGCTTGGCTAATAGCGCATAAGAACTTTCCACCCCCCCCCCCACCACTAAGGCAATTCTGTCTACTTTTTAGTGAAGGTATTAACTAAAAGACAAACATTTCGTCAAACTTTTGATAAAGACAAAAAAAAAAAAAAAAGAAGAAGAACTGAAATAAAAACAAGCAGAAGAAACTATTCTCAAAGTTATCATCTACTCATTGTAATGCCAAATTTTCTATTCAAAAGAGTGACAAAGAATTTTTTTTTACGGATTGACCAATGTGTGGGAAATTTTCCCAGCAATGTCTCCATAAGCTCTAGATTTTAAGTAGCAGAGAGGGACGCAGCATTTTTTCAGGAGGATACCATTAATAAACTTGCCAATGGAAAATAATTGTCAAATGACAACATCCAAACATCTGTTCATTTCATGGACATGATATCTTTTGAAACAGTATGTAATGTATGAATGGAATCTTAAAATTTCTCATTTAAAATAAATTTTACTCTTTATTGAGTTTAAAGTTGCTATCAACTTTTCAATAAATCATGCATGAATTTGTATTCAGGACTTAGTTTCTAACAAAAGAAATGCCGAAGCTTTGTAGTCTTCAGAACTCTTTTTAATACGTAAATATTATGAATCTCGTCCAATATGTGAAAACTCGTAGAAAATTAAAAAGGAGTGCAGGGGCAAAGAGCTCCCATTAGCTCCTATGCAAATTAAGCCCTGCTTAGATTGCAAGAAAATGTTTTGTTTAATAGTAACCAGCTGTTCCTATTCGGCTCCATCATTCTTACTTGCTTTTACTAGCTGTATCGAAGATAAAATGGAAAAGAATTAAGTTTTCACCTTACCTGCGGAGTGAATCAGAACACCGCTAAAATAACATAGTTATTAATAAAAACGGTTCGATTTTTTACTCTATTTTTTTGATCAAAATGTAAGAACAAAACAAAACTGAAGTTTCAATCCCAAAAACAAAATTTCAAGAAAATCTAATAACTTATTTTTGTAGTTCAAATTTGAAAAGCGTTCTGATTCTACCCATTTTACGTTACTTCGACGATTTTTATTTTTAAACACGAAAGTTCCACCGAGTTTGTTTGGTCGTTTTTATAATACGCTGATAATCCAATAAGGTAAATGCTAGTTTTCATACATCTGATTTTTTTTTTTTGCAACGCTTTCATTACTTTGCATTTAGGCACCTTCGAAATACGTGCTTTATCTTTAAAAAAAAGTTAGTGACCAGTTAATCATTTCTAATAGGTACTATGCTTCTTCAGTGGAAGTGAGATAGATTCTTTTTTTGCCGTTTTCATTTTATGAGCGAAAATGAAGTGCAGACTAGTCGTTTCTCGAACCGTGAATCCTATCTATCCGTACAAAGTAGACTAAAATATTAGATCGCATAAATCTGAGGAAGCATTGCAGCTATGCAAGTAAATGGGAAGAAAGCAAAAAAGACGATTGTTAGCTCGATGCATTAAGACAGCGTTCTTCCATCAAACTTATTAGCCTATATTGCTCACACATTATTGCAGAATAAATCAGAAGCATTTGTGTAGAAGCCTTGCCTTTTTTTGCTCATTTATATATCCACTATGCATTTTTCTGAATAAATTCTTACAACAGGCTGTAGTACTAAATGCATCATTAAGTATTTTATTTTCTGGGTCATTTTTCATTTGATGTTTCTCACCACTTATTTTATTGAATGAAATGTTTATGGAAATTCTATCACTAAAATGCATATTTAAATCACATGACTCTTACTCTGCCTTAAGTTTATGCATAACTAAGCGCAGTGAGTTGTTTACGTCTTTTAAATTATACTAGCTGCGTGGCCCGGCGTTGCACGGGCTGTAATGTAGTGAAAACAGTTTGAGAAAACTACTCGCCGCCAAGGCGGCTCGCCTTTAAAGTAATGAGAAAAGTTTAAATAGTTTACTCGCCGTCAAGGCGGCTCGCCTTTACAGTAGCGAGGAAAGTTTCGATAAACTACTCGCCGCCAAGGCGGCTCGCCTTTAAAACACCAAGGAAAAGTTAAACAAACTACTCCCCGCTAAAGCGACTCGCTAAAAAGCTTTCCTGCATCAAAGAATCAATCGCGTTTATTTGCTCATGCTTCCTCAAAAAGAACGACGATGTCAAGTAGCGCATACTTAGCACTCTCCCTAAATAACATATAAAATTCCTTACCAAAAAGAATTATTTCCAAACCGCTTCCTTCCTGTAAAATTAATTGCAAAACTCTAAACGAGAAAGTTCTTTTAATACTTGGATCGCAGCCAAAAAAAGTCCCTTCTAAAAACAGCAATTGCAATTTTATTTATAAACACATTTTCAAAATGGTACCAGAGAAAAAATATGTCATTAATAATTAGAATAAAAACAATTGTTAGAACTTTGTTATAACACGTATTCAACATGACAATGGAAAAAAATAACATTCTTTCATTTTAAAAAGTTCATTTTAATTAACGTTTTAATTTAAAACCGCAACGGAAAGAAATAAATATTTTGGAATTTTAAATAGTTCAATAAGTTAATTAACGTTTTTATTCAAAATGGCAACGGTAAGAGACAATGTCTTAGAATTTTAAATAGTTCAATAATTTAATTAACGTTTTAATTCAAAATGGCAACAGCAAGAAAAAAATATCTTGGAATTTTAAATAGTTCAATAATTTAATTAACGTTTTAATTCAAAATGGCAACGGTAAGAAATAAAAGTCTTGGAATTTTAAATAGTTCAACCATTTAATTAACGCTTTAATTTAAAATAGGTACAGAACGAAACAAAATTTTTGGAATTTTAAATAGTTCAATACTTTAATTAACGCTTTAATTTAAAATGGCAACGGAAAGAAATAAATGTCTTGGAATTTTAAATAGTTCAACCATTTAATTAACGCTTTAATTTAAAATAGGTACGGAAAGAAACAAAAGTTTTGGAATTTTAAATAGTTCAATAATTTAATTAACGCTTTAATTTAAAATGGCAACGGAAAGAAATAAATGTCTTGGAATTTTAAAAGTGCAAAGAATTTAATTAACGTTTTAATTAATGTCTCAGCAAATTAACGTCGTACAATTACGCGGTTGGTCTTATTGTCTTCCTTAGAAAATTTCGAATCGAATGGTATTATGTTTGATTCTCTACGCTCAGCGGTTTCTGAGGAGTTCAAGCTTCAGACGGACAGACAGACAGACAGACAGACGCGGACAGATTTTAATAGTAGTAATTTAAATTTTGTTACTATATATTTTTATACTATTAATTTCATTCAATTAAGTGAAGTTAATGATACCACATTATTTAACCATTTCCATACTGTTCTGATTCATTAAATGATATTTATAGCCACAAAAAACCACTCGTGAAACAAATCTTGATTATTTTAAATGCTTTTAATCTTTAAAGTATTCTTTTGTTCAGAAAAATATGGAGAACTACGAATTGTAAAACTGTCGGTGATATTAATTAGTCCAAAGTTATAAAACTATCTTCAGCATTAAAACAAAATTTCAATAGAAATAACATTAACTATAAAATTTCAAATGTTGAAATAAATATTTCCCGATTTTTAAAAGAGCACTCCTGAAATTATTGCTTGAAGACAGATTTGACTTAATTTTCTGAATGCCTGAAACCAACGTCAGAGACAAATGTCCGTTTATCAAATACTTCAATAATTAGCCTGTAGCAGTTTTTGAATATCATTGCAACTATTTAAATCAGTGGTTCTCAACCTTTTAACGACTAACGCCCCCTTTAGGAGTGAAAATTTTTTCAATGCCCCCCTTTACGTAAAAAGTGAGGGGGTTTCCAAAGAGAGGTAAAAAGCTTAAAATAATTTCCTTCCAGAATTTTACAAAACGGTGAAACATATATTTTTCTTCGTTAGACATTATTATATACAGAATTAAAATGAAGAATTTAGAAAAAAAAAATAAGGCTTAAAAATTTTCCACTTTCAAAAGAATAGCAAATTGAAATGAAATATAATAAAAATAAACAAGCAAAAAGAAATTTTCACTCAAAATATGAGGAAAACAACGAGATGAAATAAAAATAAACACGCAAACATTTTTTTCTGTGTGTCATTCAAAATATAAAAGGAGTAATCAGAAATACATGTTAGTGAGATATTTGTTCTTAGTGGTTCAATGCCAGTTTCTTCAGTCAGCATAGTATTTTTTGCAAGGTGAAGGCGCAAGTCAGCTCTTGGGACGATTTGGAGTCGATTACTCTTTTTTGTAAATAGGTCGGTGACAACACTGAATCCTCGTTCGACGAGTTAGGAAGAGGGGAAGGTAATTAAAAAAATTTGGCGATAGCCCAAGGTACAGAATAAAGGCTACTAATGTTTCGTAACAGCCAAAATCCTGCAACATTGTTAACATTCTTTAAACCAGCTTTCAAAGTTTCATTGGTTGAACGTTCAACCAATTCTTCCTGATACTGAACAACTGATGTCTCAATGTTTTCAAAAGGGCTGATGACCCATTGAGGAACGTCCAGAGAAAAAATATCCTCAAAGCTCTTAGAGAAGTGTTTGTGCAAAGACTGAAGATGTCGGCAATAAACGTGAGCATCATCAAGGGAGATTTCACTAAAAATAAACCATGAAAGTAAAGACAGAGACAAAGACTGAGTGAAAGTACTGAGGTCAAACCAAACAGTCAAACTGGGCGAGCACTTTAAGCATTGCAATACGGTTGCCAGGTAAAAATTTAGGAAAATAACCAAACCAAGGAAAATAGCTAACTTTCCCGAATACCTGCGCACATCGAAATATTTTGAATATCTTTGGGGGAAATTTACTTTCTCATAGGTACTAAGCTAACTTAAGAGAACATGAAGAAAGAAAATTAAAAAAAAAAAAAAACCACACAATTGATGACGTTTAATGTTTTGCCGAAAATGCTACTTGTGGGAAACACTCGAATGCAATTGTGAATTTTTTTTCGCGGTATTTTGAATCCCCCATTAAATTTTGGCAACATTAAAATCTAGTATTCTAATCTAGAACTTGTTCAGTCTGAAAACCAGTTTCATTTAGCAACAATCAAAGTAGGCGACTAAAACTTGAGAACTTAATGGGACCATTTTCACCTACAGATGAAGGACGGTATTTTTAACATGCATGAAAGTAAAATATAGATGCATTACTAAAAAATATACACTGGCGGAAAAAAAAATCCCAACACCAAGAAAGACTTGTGTTAGATAAACGAAATTTGGTAGGCGTGTTTATACAACTGAAAGATGACATCGATTGAAATTTCGTGTTCCGCGCATAAGTGTGGCGCAGCTGGCGTCACTCAGAACATGCAAATAAGGCTTGTTTTAAAAGCGTGTTTTGAAGCTCGTGTGTATTATTTTTCCGTGAAATTGGACGAATTGCGTTCATGTCAGCCAGGAATACCTTTTAAGAAGACGAAGAAGCCATTATCAACAGCTCACCGAGTTTAAACGAGGTCGTACAAATTGGCTACGAGAAGGTGGATTTTCATTTCGCGATATTGCAGAAAGACTTGGGTGGGAATGTTTCCACCATGCATGATTATTGGAAGCTATGGGCAAGGGATGGTACTACCTCAAGAAGATCGAGTTCCGAGCTGCCACGTGGCACGACTGAGAAGGAAGATCGCCGAATCTTGCGTACGGCTGTGGCGCATCGTACTGCATCTGCGGCTGACATTCGAGCTGCAGTTGGTACCGTCGTGACCCGAGGAACGGTAAGAAACTGTTTACTTCAAGGACAGCTCCAAGTCAGGCAGCCTGTAGCCTGTATTCCATTGACTGAAAACCATTACCTTTTCCGACGGCAGTGGTACCACGACAGAGCTCACTGGAGGTCGGAGTGGAGATCTGTTGTAATTTTTGATGAAAACAGATTCTGAATTAGTGCCAGTGGCGGCTGCATATTGGTCAGAAGGAGGCCAGGGGACCGCCTGCATCCAATCGGTCTACGGCCTAGACACACGGGACTCACACCTGGAGTTATGGTCTCTGGAGCTATTTCCTACGACAGCAGGGGCATTCTTGTGGTTATCCCAAACTCACTAACTGAAAATTTGTCTTCAGTCTGTTAATTTAACCAGTAGTACAGCCCTTCATGAGTAGCATTCAAGGGGGCGTTTTCCAACCGGATAACGCTCGCCCTCACATCGCTGCTGTAACGCAATGTGCTCTACAGAGTGCTGACATGTTACCATGACCTGAAAATTACCAGGTCTGTCTCCAATTGATAACGTATGGGATATCATGGGATGGCACTTCGAGCATCATCCACAGTCAGCAATGACGGTCCTAGTATTGACACAGCAAGTGCAACAAGCATGGAACTCCATACCACAAAGTGACATTCGGCACCTGTATGACATAATGCATGCACGCTTGCAGGCTTGCCTTCAAAATTCTGGAGGTTACACCCTCCATTAAATTAGCATAATTTCACATTTGCACAACATTTTCTTGAGCTTAAATTGGCCAGTGATCTTGTACATTTAATCAATTAAACATGTTAACTAGACAATTGCATCACCCAAATTTCATTACTCTACGGCAATTTTTTCTTGGTGTTGGGATTTTTTTTTCCGCCAGTGTATATAAAGCTATTCGAAATAACATTGTAATAATAGAAAGAATCAATCAACAATTCGGCTAAAACATAACCAAACGATGGTGTGATTAATGCTTTTGAATTTCATCAGGTACCTTAGAAAAAACTTAAGGAAATAATCTTAGAGATTCCAGCGCGCGTAAGTTGATTTATGGTTGGCTCAAGTAATTGAAGTTGGATTCGTGATTTAAATTAATTGTGTTCGATTCGTGATTAATTTTGATTTTAAAAATTAAAATTTAATTCTAATACATTTATCGTCCTCGAACCCCAAATTTTCCCACCGCCCCCTATCGCCCAAAATATACCCACCGCCCCCCTACTGCCCAAAACATGCTCACCGCCCCTCAGCATCTTTCCACCGCCCACAGGGGGGCGGTACCGCCCCCGTTGAGAACCACTGATTTAAATCATCAAATGGAATTGCTCTCTTATTATGAATTTAGAAGATATTAGTGAGAAAACCGATTGCATTTTCTATACCAAGAAGCATTCAATACGGAATTAATCATTAATAAAGTCAACTAACTGATCATTACCTTTAATTGAAACTTCTTAGCTTTCGACAGATACTTTTATCGCTAAACTTTGTTTCAAAATTGAGCAACAGTTTTAATTCTTCAATTACTTCATTTTCCTTACGATGAAAATTAGAAATAAATACGTGACAGTTTTTAAAAAAATTAAAGAGTGGATAAATAATTTAAAGATTACTGTTTAATGTAAACAATCAAAATTCAAGGTTATAGGCAAAAAATGACAAAAAGAAAAGTGCTGTCTCATGTTTCGCGAAGATATAAAGAATTCCTTATATGATGCGAAAGGTTCGAAGTTGGGAGCGAAAAGACGGTCGACAATGGGCTTTCAATGTTCACGTTTGTCGGATGACTTTCGATCATCTCCACTACTTTTTTAATGAAGAAGTACAGTCGAACACGCTTAATGGAATAGCCATTCTGCCACGAAAAGATATTCTAAAAAGCGGAATATTCTATTATCCGGGATCAAAATAATGCAATACAGCAAATTGGTGAATTGGAAAGGTATTATTTTAAACGAGATATTATTTTAACCGATATTCTACAGGGTGCGGCAGAAAAACCCGGACAAAGATTAATTGTGATAATTTTATTAAATAAATGCAATTTAGCAAAACAATAATTAATAATGCTAACATAGACTTCTTACAATAATATACTCAGTCGGTTTCGAATTAGCTTTCTCCAGCAGTGATACAGAGATCCAAACGTAACTTGAAATTTTCAGCGATGGGCCGCAGCTCTTCCAGCGGCAATCGATCCCATTCTCAAAACAGCGACTTCAAGTATTTGGGGGGCTTAGCACAGGCCCTGACCTCCAAAATGGACCACACACTGTAATCCATGGGATTCAGATCCGGTGAGTAGGGGGCCATTCCGTAGAGGAGATGAAGTCTGAAAAATGGGTTCGGAACAAATCCTGAGTCGTTTTGGTCCTGTGAGCCGACACTGAGTCCTTCTGGAAAATCCAATCCCCATCACCAAAGTGTTGCTGGGTCCACAAAAGTACCACGGCCTGAAGAATGTTGCGGCGATACACTTCTGAGTTGATTTTGACCTCTTAATCCACAAAAACAAGAGCAGTCTTGCCGCTGTCACAAATTCGTCCCAAACCATCACCGATTGTGGATTTTGGTGATGTTTGACGATGGCCGATGTGCCAGGAGCTTCAGTGAGCCAGATTCTGTCATTTTGGCGGTTTTGCGCCTGTTCAACGGTGAACAGCTTCTCATCTGTGAAGAGGATGCGCGTCCACCGCTCACCTGCGGCCCAACATTTGAGCTGGCGAAATGTTTGAAGTCTCACGCGCTTGTTCTCTTCAGTGAGAAGTTGCACTTTTTGGAGCTTGTACGGCATCAGTTTGAGTTCTTGTTTAGCTATTCGCCGAACTGATCGGTCGGGGCCTCGACGGCGCAGTGGGTCTGCCCGTCAGTTTGTAATCTCAAGAGGCGCGGGTTCGATTCCCGCCTTTGCCTTGGGTGTAACTTCCTTCTCTGTGCTGTAAATTCTTTCCTTCAATAAAATCTGTATTGTACTATCTGTGGAGGCAAGGCGCATAGTACGCAGTCCTCATGTGTGTCGAAGTTTATTGACTTCTAGAATAGAATAGAATAGAATAGAATAGAACTGATCGGTCGCTGATTCGAGCTCACGAGCGATGTTTTGAATGGAGACCCTCGAATTTCACTGCACTCGCTTCTTGATGAGCCTAAGGTTGGAAAATGTGTTCACGGTCCGTTTTCTTCCGCTTCCTGGACGACGTAGGTCGTGACCAAGTTCTTTGTACCCGCTAATTGCATCGGAAACGGTCTGTCGAGGAATTTTGAGCAAACGAATTGACGTTTACCAGCTCGAAACAATAACAAAAAGCAACGCATATTTGTGTCATTCGGCAAACAAACCAAAAATGATGAGTACAAAATCGACACTAAACTCCTCAATGCAGGAAAACATATATAATCTTTTAAAAATAGAATCAGCTGTATACAGTAAAACGTGTTGGTGTCAGGACGTGACAAATTTTGTCCGAGTTTTTTTGCCGCACCCTGTATTAATAAGCGGGCTCGACTGTACTAAGATTTAATAAAAATTTAAAGAAACCCCTGACCCTGATTATCGATCTCATATTAAAACGAGCTTCTCTGGTCAAAAAGCATTTTAAATCTAAATATATTTAATTGTTTTCGAGAGGAACGGGTAAACATGGAAAAGGAAAGATAATCCTTACTAGTAAAATTTGCTAAGTTCTATTTTACATGGAAGTTCCAAACACATCTTATCAAACACAGAAAAATTTTCTTTCTTTTTGTATACTGTTTTAAATTTTCCTGTATATTTTCCCTTCAAAAATCGCAAAAAACATTTTAAAGGTTTTTAATCAATATCTTTGCTAATTAATGTCGTCCGAGGACGCGACCTCGCTAAAAAACACTCTCGATCAATTCACCTTTCAAACAAAAAATAATTCAAAATTGGTCCATCCGTTTATGCTGTACGGTGCCACAGACAGATAGATATGCAGATACACAGACACGTCAAACTCATAACTCCCCTCCTTGTTGAGTCAGGGGTTAAAAACGGATTCTTTGCAAACCCGAAACTCGTCTCTGCAATTTTTAATCCTATTTTGGGCTTTATTTCAATTTCCAATATTTCAGCAAGCACGAAAAATGTTTAACTTTTAGTATCTTAAACAGTTTTTATGTTTCGATATGAATGAATAAGATACTCTAGTTTGAAATGCAACATTTTACAAGGCCAGTACCAAATAACAAACCCTTTACACTTTCATTTGCTGCTCCCGTCTCACACACGACTACCAAGATAGCCACACTGCACCCCACCCGCTCATACCACGAAACACAACATACGTTAATAAAACAGTGTACCCTAATCTAACGACCCAACAACCGACACCCACACCAATCCCATCATATTAAAACCCCAAGCGTCCACCCCCAGGCCCCCCTGCTCCCTTCCCTACATTGTGACTGGCAAATTCATTGATGCACATTCCTTTGGTGACCTCAACAAAATTTTCGTCCCCGACGAATTATTTAATTGACATCTAATATACAAGCTTCATAAAACATGAATTTCCACCGTATACTAGCGCAAAAATGGCCACTCCGAAAACCCAAAAAAACAACCCCCCCTATAAATGTGTCATATAGTAACCCCCTTTCCTCATGCGGCTCCTACCTACACATGGCGGCATTGACAAATGCTGGCAACCGTGGGGATACCGACAAACCTTACAAAGACCAATTTCTACCATAACCGTTCACCAACAAAAACATATCCAACATTGAAACCCGACATGATACAACCACCACCCCCTTAACAAAACCCACCAACACCAAAAAGGCCCCCAAAAAAATCCCCAAAATTCCCCCAAACCTCCCCAAAACCCAAAAAACCCCCACATCCGGCTAATAAGAAATATACCCCGCACTATCACCCTTATCAAAATTCAGCTCGCCCGCCAACAAAAGCTTAAAGCTCCCCGGCAAACCCCCGACACGCACAGTGCAAACCATTTCAACACAAAAGCAAATCCCCACAAAAATAGCCCAATAACTATACCCCCAAACACCTCCCCCAAATAAAAATACTCCTTAAACCCTCATCGACACCCCCAAAAACGACCAAGACATCTCAGCAACAACCCATGCCCACACGTAAAAATGACCCACACAACACCAGTCTAGTGCCCCCCCACTACAAACCCGACGACACCAACCACGACCCTCCCAACCAATCAAAACCCTGTCCCCACTCCCCCCCACAAACCACCACATCTGTTGCCCCCCTTCCAAATCCTTAAAAATTCAAAAACCCCAACCCCCGCCACTCCTGCCATCCAACCCCACCAAACACCCAAAAACATGCGTTAAACCCACCATAACCGAAAAATCCCACCGCCCACCTCCCAAAAAATTACATAAGTGTTGTGTACCCCTTAATGCGTACTGGACCCTTTTGGACCAAAGCTATACCCATGAAATAGCCTCCCAATCCCCTTCAGACATCCTGCATGGAGTGTCTGGTGGAATCATCCGCCAAAAAAAAGAATACATAGTACACACATAAAGTTGAGGCCAACCACTCGCTTTTCCCAAACCCACAAAGAAAATACAAAAAACAAATTATTACCTATTAATATCTTTTGTGCAACAATAAGGAACACCCCACCTCCGACTGAACACGAAAAGCCCCACCCGTAGGGGCCCCATGAGACCGAGAGTGCCCGCCAAGGAACTCCACTACACATCAGTTGTTTTGTGCTGTTGGGGCAAATGTGTCCTCCCACGCGCCGAACAGCCCCCCCCAACATATACATCCAAAAAAAACAAATCCGTGCCTAAACCCCATGCGCCACAATATCCCAAAAAAAAATTAACCCCAGCCAACATACCACATAACACAAAGGCCGAATACCCCCGTGAGCCCCCCCCTACCCAAGCCTCGTGAGACCCCGGGATCCCCCCCTTCGAAACCACTCACCCGAAGTCCCCGCCCAAATACCCCCAAATACTACGATTCCTTACCCCCCCCCCATCCAACACGATTCTCCTGGACCTGTGCCCCCCCATGCGCCCACGCCGCCAAAAGTGCTATCGCCCATAACCCTCTCCTCAGTCCCCCCCAGAAAATACGTTCGGTCCCCAAACCCATGGCCACTCCGCCCCCCTCCCCCACAACAACCCCCCGTGAATGGTACATGCCGCAAGGAGCACCACGTCAAATCCCGGTCAAACTGCTGCAACAACACATTCGAGCGAGCGGTGGTCAACGAACGTGTCATCCTGAAAACAAACAGAATAAATTAATTTATTGTGAGGAGGTCAATCAAACATTTGGGAACAAAAATATAAGCCCTAATAAGATAGTAAAACTCTAATAAGTGGGTGAATGTGTATTCTATGTAAATTTTGCTTGGGGTAAATGTGTACTGTAGTGCACATTTGCCCCAGGAAAAAATACACATTTACCCCGTGACTGAAAACAAACCGGGGTAAATGTATACCCCAACATTATGTACAGTAAACATTAATTTAACTAATCTGCAGCCATTAATGACGAAAACAACTTACCTTGAAGTGATTTATCCAAGAACTAATCAAATCTAGCTGAAAATGGTGATCCTTTGCAGCACTGTAAACAAAAGTCCAGGAAATGTGATTCATAACAAAGAAAAACACCTGACGCGCACGAAATGGAGGCAAATTGATAAAGCCTTATTATCTGGACATAGGTGCAGCCATCTGAGAAGTGATCACTGAACTACAGGCTTCCAAATGGCGCCATTAGATAGCAGCTAGCTTCAGTTTTCCCTTCTTTTTTCAAATGAGTACACATGTGCCCCAAGTACGCAACTACCCCACTTCACCCTACTGTGACCCCTTAATATAAGAGAATAGGGAAACAGATAAATTACAACTTACAAAAAAGTAAATCGGGTTTTCAATTCAAAGCCCAATCGATTCATGTGATCTAACCAAGTTTATTGATGAGTGATATTTTGAAGGTTCCATTAGCATGTTAAAGAACATAAGTGATAGTATTCTGCATAGTTTGTAATGCTGATTTTGCTAAGTGCATTTTTTTTTTTTTTTTTTTGATAATTTCATTCATTTCTAAACATATTTTTAGAGTTTGGGATATTTTTTCTGCGTTGGGGCATCATTTTACTTTGTGCGTTTTTTTAGTGTAATATACTTATTTATTTATGTATTTCATGTAGGTTTTCCCCACTATCGAATCATTTTATAGCACATTTTTCAAATGTTTTTCTCTCCTGTTTTAATACATTTAAGTCATTCCATGTCAAGGCGTCCCCACTCGACCCCCTCCGATTTTGATGATTTTTATTTTTTTGGATGTACATATAAGACTTGCATGAAGCCATACCAAATTATAGCTTCATAAGCCCTATGGTTCAGCTAATATAAATTATTTTGTAAAGGTATCTGCTGAGAGAATGACTTTCTGAATCTGAAGCTAATTCTTTTCTTGTTTGTAGCCTGTTAGTATGTTCGTAAGGTGTGCAAGTGGCATCTTGATAGCTCAAATAATTGCTGAATTATCAGAGTTGAAATTCCTGTCTTTTTTTCTCTCTCTCTCTTTTGTCTCAATTTCAAAGGGCAATATCGCAAAAGGGTCATCTTGAATTTCAATTTTCTTTACATCATTGAAAAGAACTCACTTTTCTTAAGTAAAAAACGTTGGTTTTATTTTTGAGAAAAACCAGTTTTAAAGGGATATTGCAGATCAAAAACGTGTACGTCATTCCACGTGAAATAAAAAAAGAAGACATAGACTTTAAAAGTTCATGTCAATGTGTTCTTTTAAAATTTACAGGAGTTATTGTGCTTACGTTTTGATAAAAAAAAACCTTTTTTAAATATTTTTGTGTGCGCATCCGTAAATCTCAAGAAATCGCGAAAGACAAAGTTTCGTTTTTTACAAAAAGAAGTATTTTTTCTCGTTGTTAACAGACCTTGAGTGTTTTCCAAGGTGTTAGTTAAAAGCTCTTGTAACAGAATTTAGAATGATAAGTCACTTGGCAAGTTTGTGGATCATTAATATTTAAAGGTCATAAAAAGCATTGTCCCATTTTTCATCAATTTTTCATTATGGGCCCCTTGCAATCTCAGGCTGAATATCTAGCCACATCCTCGGCAATATAAACAATGGAATTTCAACTACTACTTATCATATTTTCAATTACCGTTGTTATCAATTACATGGCAGAAATTATTGCCAAATTCAGCTCTATCAAAAACTTTCGTTATTACTTTTTTAGAATGATGTCTTTGCAGTCCCATTATGATTTTTTTATCACATATACACCGTATTAATTGCTTTATTTATTCACTTATTTATTTACTGTATTTATTTATTTAGCTTTTTTTTTTTTTTTTTGGAAAAAGCAAACAAACAATGCTTTCTATGATCTTGAAATATTGTTGACCATCTACCTTGCTAAAGGGACATATCAGCTGAAATTCTGCTCCAAGAGCTTTAAAATAGCACCTAGGAAAACACTCAAATTCTATTAGCAGCGAGAAAAAAAATAATTCTTTGGTAAAAAAACGAAACTTTATTTTTCGCCATTTCTTGAGTTTTAACGGGGGCACACACACAAAAACCAACCATCAAATTTATCTAAAAAATATTCTTTTTAATCAAAACATAAATACAATAGCTCCTGTAAGTTTTTTAGAACTAATTGACATGAACTTTTAAAATCTATGTCATTTTTGTTTGATTTCACATGGAATGAGTAGGGTGGTTCAAAAAAATTATTTTTTTGCTAGAGACCAAGGCTCACCCTATTTTTTCACATTTATGTACAAAATCACTCTTCTAAATTTCAGCATTCTACTCTTAATGGAAGATGGTGCTCAAACGCCCTTCATTTTTACGCTTTTCGTATTTTTTTTTACAATTTGCGAGACTTTCAGATTAAACCATTTTCGTACAAAAGATTTTTTTTTCAGTAATTCTCCGATTTTCCAATATATAAATATTAGTTAAAACAATTGGAAAGTTTCTTAATCGTTTGAACCAAGCAACAATTTTGATACTATCAACCATTTTTTGTAGAACACATTATACAATGTAGGTTGCGATACTACTTGCGTACATGTTGAGCGATGGTTTTCAAAAACTTTTAAGCATGCCAAAATAGAGTTGTGGAGAAACTGAGCAAATTATGTTTTTATGATTTTGAAATAGTGGGATGCAGAGAAAAAAAAATGCAGGATTTAAAGTTTTAAACTAATGCACAAACAATAACAATGGCACAAGGGCACAAAGAGAAAGAATTAAATTATAAAAATTAATAGTACAAAAACTATTGTAGCTAGCCTGCCGTCATCATGGCATAGAACTAATCTGTAGTTTAGGCGAAGATATTTATTTGATGCTTGCTATCATGTTCTTCAGGAGTTTTTCTCTTTAATAACTTTAAAGCGAAGAATATTCGACAAAGAATTAAACAAAAAGAAAAGAAATGTTGCTTATAGAACCGAGAGAAAACTTTAAACAAGTTTGAAAATTCAACTGTAAGCTATAAATCTATAGGTAAATCTATAATTACTCTCGCTGATTATAAAGAGATAATTGAGTTATTATTAGCCATTTTGCGAGTCTGTCTGAGAAAATCCATCGGCAAATGAGAGGTCATATTCATAATGTTTGGTGGATATCTAATCTCTTATATACCTTCAAAATATTAATTTTCCTACATAAGAAGGAGATTTTTCTTTTAATCAGGAGAGAACAAACCTAGATAAAACAATTTCTAGTTTCAGTGCTTTTTTGTACAGTAAAACATTACTAGGTAGAACATCAATAGATGTTCCACTTAATATTAAAACTTGAGAATATCTGAACTGGGGAAGAAAATCTTATAAGATATGAACGACCTGGAAATTGAAAGAGCTACTAGATGTTTTAAAAAAGTACTCGTGGCATCTTTTTAATGAATTAGTTACTTTGACTTTTTCAGATAAAGCTCTAGCTGAAAGAAAATCCAATAATAACAGGAATAAAGATGTAGAGAACAATGAAATATGTAAAGAAAGTATAAAACAATTGGGTGTTTTTTAAACATGAACATTAGAGATTATTTTCTAACATCCTTCATCCTACACCCCAACGAATGCAAATATAATATCAATCACAGAATTACCAAAAGAAAATCAAAATAAATAAAGAATGGTGAATGACATTGCTGAGGGAAATATTCAAATAATTCAAGAACTAAACAGGGTTGTTTTTTTAATTATTGAGGATAATAAGAAGCAGTTTCTTTTATTTGTTATTGAAGAAAATTGAATAGCTGTCCTTGCTGAGACAACAAAATATTCGATGAAAGAAAACTGCAAAACAAGAAGTTTAAATACCTTGGTTTTAGTTAAAAACTTCTAGCAAATTCCAGTATAACAACACTGCTTGACAGAAAACAAACTTCAAATGCATCTGATGCTATTCTTGTTGATTCTTATGTAGAATGACCCACTGAATCCAAATATGATCACCGTTTCCCCCCTTATGGTAATCCCCAACTTTCAATATTAATTACATCTGTGAACATAACTGGAGTAAATATAAATAATACTGAAAGGTTCTTTACTGAAGGAGATCTGCGGTACGACTCGCATGTAACATGCAATGTTTTCAAAGTTTTAAAAAATTGTACTGTCTGAAAAAAATTTCGGACGTGGGAGTCACAGAAGGGAGTCCGATACTCTTGTTTTGTACCAAAAAGTAAGTAGAAAATTTTGAAACTGAAAAAAAATTAGTTGGTGACGTATTAAATATTTTAGAGAGAGGAGGGGGAATACCCCCATGAGTCTCCTAACTTGCAATAATTGTTTATGATTTTGAACTTTTTACCTCTCTAGCCATATAGAAGAATTTTAATAGTAAATATACTGCTTTCTTTCCCTACAAATAATAGCTATGAAATTTTCGAAATTTGAAGAAAATAGGAGGGGAGGGGTACGCCGTTTTCAAAAAATGGGGAGCGATGGGGGAAAATGGTAACCATATTTGGATTCAGGGGATCATTTCACATAAGAACCAGCAAGAATGATGTCAGAAATATGCTGAACGTTTCTTTGCCGCGCAGCCGAAAAGCATTTGAAATTGACAAAAACTTGAGAACTATTTGAGCTTTGAGCACCGTCTTTTTATTTAAGTATGAAGTTGAAATTTTGGCAGTATATTAGAATGGATAAGGGTAAAAAAAAAAATGAGGCACAGCCGTGACCTCTAGGGCATTCTTTTTTTCACCATAGGTTTGTGAACCACTCTAGGAATGAGTGTACGTTTTTGATCTGCAATATTCTTTCAAAACTGGTTTGTCTCAAAAATAGAGCAAACATTTTTTACTTAAGAAAAGTACGCTCTTTCCAATGATATAAATAAAAAAGAAATTTACGATGACCCTTTTGAGATAGTGCCCTTTGAAATTGAGACAAAATTGAGAAAAAACATTTTTTACTGGAATTTCAGCAAGTATTTGAGCTATCAAGATGCCACTTGCACACCTTTTGGACATACTAACAGGCTACAAACGAGGAAAGAATTAGCTTCAGAAAGTCATTCTCTCAGCAGATACAAGCTGATAACGTGTGGTCGAAATTAGCCAAAAAACGATTTTTAACCAACTTTGGCAGCAAATTGAAAAATCTACTGCGCAATGAGCTTTTGTTACACGTAGTTGATTCTACCCTAAACAGTGATCAGAATCACTAAATTTGAGCCTAATAATCATGGAATAGATGGCGAGCAATAAAAGCACAAACTTGACGATTCGGTCATTTTTTTCACTACACGAAAAAGAGGCCTTTACAAAATAATTTATATTGGCAGATTAATAGGGCTTATTGAGCTATAATTTGGTATGGCTTCATGTAAGTCTTATATGTACGTACATCCAAAAAAAAGAAATTCATCAAAATCGGAGGGGGTCGAGTGGAGACTTTTTGAAAATTTGGGACACTTAACATGGAATGAACCATTTCGAATATTTTAAAGTAGAATCTTTCTCTTTTTACCTATTTTGATAGAATTTTAGATAAAAGGAATTTAAAAAAAAATGCAAGTTAACATTTTTGATTCATAATAACAAAGTTTTATTAAAACATTCTTTGAGAACGTTCTTTGCTATTGGCACTTGAATGGACTGTTTAAGTCATCAAATCCCTGATTCTGATAATATCTATTGAAAACAGAAATGAATTGTTCCTGAAATATATTTTTCAATGATCTGGCAGTAACAACTCTCATTTTACCCTAGAATTACGTTTTTCCTTCCTCTTCTTTCCGCCTTTTCTTTTTTTTTAAATCAAATTTATCAATTGAATCGATTATTTCAAAAACGGTGTAAGTTATAGGACTAGGGTCTGTCTGGAATAATCGATTTAGTTATGTATCGCATACTGTTGGCCGGTTTAAAATATATTTGGTTGGAAAGATTTGTAAAATGTAGCAGGCCAAAAAATGAGGTATTTTATATTATTTTTCATAATTTGAACGCTCACATAAAAGTAGAACGAGGAAACATGTCGTATAGTTTGTATGTTGCATACGTAAATATTGCGAAGAAAAGAAAAATTTTCTTACAGAATAATACCGTTTTAATCACATGATATAGCATTTTTTTTTCAAGTTTTAGATTACGTGTTAGCTTGTCTTCACTAATTAAACGTGTATATACAGGGTGTCCACTCCAATCGTGGACCAATAGCTAATTTCTAAACCGTTAGAGATAAGCATATAGTTTATTTAGGAAAAAATCTCCAAATTACGAAAGGAATTTTGGGTCTATTCAATGTTTTTCAAAAAATCAAATTTTGAAAGAGTTACGAAATTTAAATTTTTATACAGCCCCCCAGTCCTATCAATTATATTTAGTAAAACATTCTTGACACTGTAACGTTTAAAACTAAAAAAAAATCACTCTTCTACGACAAAAATTGACCGAGTTATGACGTTTTAAAAAATCAAGATTTTGCATTGTTTCATGACGTCATCGAGAGATCGCTTCAGGGGCCCTACTCTGAAACTTCCTGGAACTTCCAGTGACGTCTATTACTCCCTGACGACAAGCTAGAATAGCCGAAAAAGTAGTCGCTTGTCAAATTTTGTACTACTCTGAAAGCCCTAATGTGCCCAAGCGAGAATTTTCTCTCCTTCTACCGCGTATCGAGAAGGAAAAACGATTGACCAATCAAATAACAGTATTTTTAGTATATCTCACTCGCGTTACATCAACATTCGTTCGTGCATTTTGCTTTAACTTTCTGGTTTAGCTTAGCCTCCGAAATAGATGGCAAAAAGATTCGAGAGCCAAATATTAAAAGCATTCGGGCAGATTAAGGTGTGTTTCAGGAATTTAAAAATATTAGAATTTTAAATCGCAATTAGTACATCTTTTCAACACATACGAGCATACAAGCGTAAGCGAAGTAAAGTGTCGAAATACATTATACGAATTCATTTCAATGTATCAAATGCTTCTACTAAACATGAAAAAAGTTATAAATACTTTTAAAAAATAATACTAATATTTAAAAATATTTGTTAAATTAAATCATTTAACTTCATGACTTTGTTTTCCGCGATGTTTTGACTTTATCGCAATAATAGTTTTAAATTCAGGCTTTAAGTAAAAGTCCCCTTTTTGCGTTACTCATTTTTGTTTTCGCAATAACAGTTGTATTTTCAGTCCTTAAATACTAAGTGAAGAAAAATCACATGTCTGGGCAGGGCAAAAAAGGCCTTAAATCCATCTAAAGTTTTTAAAATGGAGAAATTTCATATCGCACTATGACAAGATAAAAAATAAATTTAAAAATACTCTTTCGAAAACTTGAAATTCAAAATATTTTACTACTTCATTATATTGTTTTTATTTGGGGGGGGGGGCACATAAAGCTCGAGCTCAATGTCCTACAAAGTCGTGCCCTGTGTCTAGGTATCACTTTTTCAAAACGTGTATTTAAAACATTTGTTGTTTGAGAGGGGTAAGATTTACTGCATGTGCTGCGCTTTTTGCAATGATTTTGATAGACTCAATTTTGCTTTTCAGGATATTTTTGCCTTTTCGCCAATAAGATATATATATATTCACTCTCTAAATATTAAGTACAAGTCCCTATTTTTGGGGCAATGCATAAGAGAAAAATGGAGATCCCAAATCACATGTCTGCGGATCTTTTTTCCACAATGCATTTAAAACACTTTATGTTTGAGAATTTAAAGAAACAAATTCATGTTTCATGCTTTTGCTGTCATTTTAAGACTTGAAAAACAATGATTCAATTATTCTGTGAGGAAAAATTAAATTTAAATACGATACGATAAAAACGAAATCCCCCCCCCCTGGTAGAAAATAGAATTTGAGTAAAGAGCTCATTTTATTAAAGGAAATAAATCCTCATTATTATTAAAGGAAATGTATCCCTCCCCCTTGGGTTAGATCGACACCCTGATTAAGTAAATATATAAATTCAAGTTTTGGGCATACCTTAAAGTAATTTCAATTTGCAAAATTTTGGGCAATTTCTCAGTAAAATAAGATGATTATAGATAATCGGCAAAGTTGCAGAGTTCCAATTACTGCCGATAAATGGATGTCTCTCCCAAATTCAAACTCAAAATTAAGAAAAAATCTTGACTCTCAATGTAAAAACATACTAAACCACATTTTCAGAATTTATAAACATTATGGCATACTCCGCGTTGAGAAAAAATGGAATAAACAAACAGCTTCTCACTGCCGAGGAAGGCATCTCACGTCTTCTTACCATGTCGTAAACTTCTCGGCTCGATTCTAGATACCTTAAATTAGAAGTGGCTTTGAGATTAGCGATTATTCGTGTCTCACGAGATGTGACGTCACGGGGCACAAAAAACCCGTATTCTCGGTATCGACTATATTGACGATACAATGAGAGTAGGGCCCCAGGGACCGTATGCGAAATCCTTCAAAATCTGGATTTTTCAAAACGTCATAACTCGGTCAATTTTTGTCGTAGAAGAGTGATTTTTTTTTAGTTTTAAACGTTACAGTGTCAAGAATGTTTTACTAAATATGATTGATAGGACTGGGGGGCTGTATAAAAATTTAAATTTCGTAACTCATTCAAAATTTGATTTTTTGAAAAACATTGAATCGACCCAAAATTCCTTTCGTAATTTGGAGATTTTTTCCTAAATAAACTATATGCTTATCTCTAACGGTTTAGAAATTAGCTATTGGTCCACGATTGGAGTGGACACCCTGTATATATCTCAGATGAGGCTGATAAGTAATAAGTACTGATAAGTAATTTTGTTTGCAGAATTTAGTTCTGTTGTTATTTGACTTTTTTTTTTTTTTTGTCGTATGCCAGCCAGGATGGCGATCAGGGGTGCACTGCTTCACTTTTCCAATTGTACCGTTATTTGGTGTGAAGTCCGACTTCCACAGTACACGCATGCTATAGGTACCCGTTTATAGAATAGGCAACTTTTCACAACAACACATTCACACAAAGAAAGGACTAGGACAGGAGAGAGAAAACACATTCTTGCCCAAGCCGGTACTCGAACCCGGGACTACACCATCCGTGGCAGTCTGCTCTGACCACTAGACAAGGTGGCCTGCGTTGTTATTTGATTCAGACGATAAAACATGAAGACTAACAAAGCTAAATGATAAAATACATATTAGCATTTTGAAACTTTTAAGAATGGTTGTATTTCAAAAGAAGCTTCCATTGCCTTAAATTGCCAATAGCGGCACTCCCCTGGAAACACATTTGCCTATAGTGCCTACAAAACACAAAAAAAATTGAAAAATTTTCTGGCCTTCATCTTTAGAAACACAAAAATAACGACAGCTAAATAATATAATGATTATTAAATTAAACAGATATTTTTTTCTTTGAGACACAAAAAATTTCATTTATCTTATATGCACCCATTTATATACTTAGTTTTCTCATATCCTTCCGAAAAGTGCTACAGAAAGCCTTACTCATTATGCAAATTGAAAATTAAGTATGGATAAAGTAGGAAGCCAGGAGTGCGTTGTCTCCATCTGTAGAAAGGTCGGTTTTCATTTGTTGCACCTTATTACCTCGCTCTTACCTCATTTGAATTTTCCGAAATGAAATTTTCACTTGGCGAAAGTATTTAGAAACTAAAATTCCCTTTAGCATTCTCCACGCCAACGATTCACTGGTTAGCTTGTATCTAGATCAAAATATTATTTCTTTATTGCACTACCACAGTAATAGGCTAATGATTCAGATTATACATTTAAGAATGTTACTTTTGGGTTAGTTGTAGCTAGGGTCAAATTAAGTCTCTGAAATGAGAGTAAGCTCAGTTTCAATTCGGGGCTCCTGCTTTTGGTTTGCTTCAATATTTAGGCAAGTTCAATTGAAATACTAAAGAAAAATGTAAAAATATTTTAGGTTAAACAATAGAAATTACGAAAACCATTTTTCTCCTCTTTTATCAATCTTTACCTAAAATAACACAATCTTGATGGAAACTTTAAAAAGACATTTAAAACATTAATTGAAATTTTTGTAGCACAGTTTTTCAGTCTTTTTTGGGCCCCCTTAGAAATTTTGTGGTAAAGATAACATTTCCATAGCCTTTCAATAATTAAACCCTGGATGTAGCATAAAACGAAATAATTTTTTACACATGTTTTGAAGTTACATAAAGCCCCTTTTTCAGCATTAAGAAAACAATCGAAAAGATAAAAGCATGAAATATTGCAAAAATTTTGTCTCATGACTATTTCTAAAAGCTTTCTTGTAATCTACTAGGTACACACACTCATATGAAATGATTACTTTCTTACAAAAGTGTGAAAATCCAATAGTATACATAAATCATTTTTATAAGTGAATAGTTTCAACTTAATCCACTATTGAGCTCTTATAAGCTATCCTGCAAACTAAGCCCTGGATGCACAACAGTTGAAAATTTCATTCATGAAACATGACGACATTTAACATGCAAAACAACTGTACTTCAGTCGCAAAATTATTTCGGGAAGTAGCTAATGTTGTGAATCATCGATATTACTCGTTGTTACAAATATAATATAGAATAGCACGTTTCCAGATCAAATCTCGAGTAGCTGGCTCCGTTTTATATGACTCTACATCAAAACTAGTGATCGAATTCGTTGACAACTCAGTAATTGGCTCGATTCACTTTTTCGGGAGTTGTTAAATCATGGAGCCATAATAATTAACTAACTTGAATGAGACTGACTTCAAATAGCAGGGATTATAATTGTCAAATACTACTCACTGCAATGAATTATTGAATGAAACGTCAAATATCTTGCAAAGGGATAAATATGCACATTTTATGACAAAATTGCTCAAATAAATCAATACATGTCATTTGTGAAAACAAAACAAGGGGAAACAGTTCCCTGTTAGTTTCAATTCTTTTTCTCCTACATCTGAAATTATCAGTCATTTTTCTTATGCGTAACAAGACATATTCATTTGTTTCTGCTTTTCAAATCTGTGGCACTTTTTAAAAATGTCTGTGATCATGAACATTTTAATGAACGTGCAGGTTAACACTAAGGTAAAAGGCACAATTATTAACCCCCGTGCAGTTATTGGCCGTTTTAACTTTGATGCTAAAAAAACTAGCTATGCAAAGTGTGGCTCTTCCAAGATTTATTCTTTTCATATTGAGCATATTCAAATATGAGGCTTGTACGAACTCTAGCCGAAACTCTAGTTTTACACGAAAACAAATAGTGAAAAAATAAGGAAACAAAGAGCAAAAAAATAGTTGCTAATGCTTATTATTAGGGATGCACCGATAAGCAAATTGGCCGATTACCGATTACCGATTAATTGGCTGTTAATTATCTGCCGATTAATAATCAGGATGATTATTATTAATACTACTAATTTCGCCATCTCTGTTTTTTTTCTTTCTTTTACAGTTCCGACTTTAAAGATGACTACTAATTTATTTCTGAGAGAAGATTTATTTTTTTCCATTTTTCTTACTTAAAATTAATTTAATTTTTTTTTTTTTTTTTTGAACCAATTTTCTTATTATTGTTGGTATAATTAGACACAATATAATAAACATTGTTAATTATACTAACTAGACATTAAATTTAGAGAAAAAATCAGGGGAGGCTGTGGTGAGCACTCCAATTTAAGCGTGCACTTTTAATTTAAATTGATTTTTTAATTATTAGTAACCATTTAATTCAAAACTTTTATTCTTTGAAAATTAAAGGTTAACTAAAAGCACTCTACTCAGAGAAAAATATAGACACATGAAAAGTGTTGAACCATTGTCTATATGTGTATATTTATTCAACATAGGAAAATTAATTTATAAAAAAATTATATTAACTGTGAGGATTAGTTTTTTCTATTTCATTCTTTGAGTCGTTTTTTATCACTACACTTTTGTACTACTTATTATACTTGCGTTTTCAGAAAATTATTTATTTCTTGTTTATCAATTTATTCATCGTTGTTTCTTGTTCAAGGAATACTTTAAGCAATTTTAATTCAAACATATTTTTTCAGCCAGTTGATCGGCCAAATTTAACTGATTATAAATAAAAAGAAATACTCATGTTTTCGCGGTCCAATCTAAAAGTTCAGGAATTTAATTATTCCTAATAGTATCACATAAATATCGGCTGTGAGGGTTATCTTTTAATACTCCATGCAGTTTTACACATTGTATAACTAATTGTTTTGTTCATACTCTGTACGCTTTCATGCTACATATTATTGTAAGGATTGCAGAAAATTACATTTATATTTACTGTTAATAAAATATTCATCATAGTTTCTCGCTGACGGTATACTTTAAAAAACAATGTTTAAAAAATATTTTTCCTGCCGATTAATAGGCAAAATTTTGCCGATTATTAATAATCAGCAAAGTGGCCGATTATGGTCGATTAATTGGTGCATCCCTACTTATTATTATTATTATTATTATTATTACTATTTGCGATAATATCTCCATAAGTCTCTGTACTTGGCTACTAATGTTTATGTTTTTGAACCTTTCACGTTTTCACATGTCTAACTTTTCAAAAAAAATTCTCGATTTATTCTGTGCTTCCTTCCCCTCTTCGTCGAAATAATGGCTGTGAAATTATCGAAATATAAAAAATAAACAGGGAGAACTATCTTGAGAAAAATAGTGAGTAATAGGGGAAACAGCTGTCATATTTGAATATAGGAAGTCGCTTTACCCTATAATCAACAATAATGATGTCCGAAGCATTAAAAAATTAACCCCGCAGTGTTATTTATAGTCAGTAGACTCCTTGTGCTTAGTAAGTCTCATTTGCTTTTAAATCTTCTTTATAAATCAATCTTCAAACTTAAGGTTTTTAATAGGGAAAGCATGAATCGAGACGAATCACAAAGGAAATGACTTATTTTAACTTAAATTTTTTCTTACAGAGCTACTGGGCATTCTAGTCACATATTGAAATTGAATATCTCACTTCATTTATTCAATAAAACTTCCTTAGTTGCTGTTAAGTGCATTTATTTTCCTCGACATTGATTTCCTACCCCGCCCGTTGAATCTCAAAATTAAACTCTAATAATGAAAACTCGAGTTATTCCATTCTATTTAAGCTACATTTTTTCATCATCTAATCGATTTTCTTTATTTATGACTGTCTATATAAAGCTGAACTCAAATTATATATGTTTTTGTTTACATTTCCAAGTATAAAAGTTGGGCATTTCAAAGTTGAACACTCCCCTTGAAGACTTTGTTTCTGCGCCACTATTAACACCTCCACAGGGTCCATGTGCTCAACATGTTGTTGTTGTTACATGCCCCCGTTGGTCAGCAGAGCTAGACCAGGTCCATGAAGGATGGGGTAATGATACGGCTTCCGTTTTTTTAAGAGCACCATTTTTAGGTGGAAGACCGATTTTATGCTCATCACACATGCCATAAGGACCCGTTCATAGGGTTGGCATTCATTCATAACTCACTTTCACACACACAGAAAGGACAATGACAGGAGAGAGAGAAAGTACGCCGATGCCCCAGCCGGAACTCGAATCCGGGGCCACCGCATCACGGTCAGACGTCGCTGACCACTAGACGAGGTGGCCGGCATGTGCTCAACATTATTGTTTCTATTCAGGTCTGTCATTTCAGGGCTCAGGGGGGTCAATTGCTCCCCCCCCCCTGACTTTGGGAAATCAATGCATTTACATGTAAGTAGGCGTGGTTTTTGCCATTTTTTTTTCAAATTTACATTGTTTATACACCCTTTGCCCCCCCCCCCCTCCCTCCTTTTATAAATTCGAAATGACGGTCCTGTTTCTACTTACCATCACAACTATGCAGTACAGAGTTAACTCTCTGAAACTGCTAAATGGTTATTTTTAATTCATAACAAAAGTTTACTTTTATTCTTTCTCGATTCAAAAAATCGTAAAATTGTAAAAGTTCTGCATTATAGTTGCTACGTGATTCATTTCTTGATGCGTGTTTTAACATATTAAACTGATTTGATGTGCACTATTATTTTCATAGGGTGCAATGTGTATAAAAAGCAAATCTCCCGGAGAAGCAAAGCAAGTTTTAATTCTTTCAAATCAGGGAGGATTTTGCAGAATAAGACTTATTTGATTTTGTTAAATAGTGTTAACTTAATTGTGAAGAAAAAAATTATTTTATTTCATCTCTTTAGTAATTTAATGTTGCTTATAAAATCCCCATCTGTCACTTACTCTAACATTAAAATGATAGGAAAACATTTAAAATAATACTTTCAACTCTGCACTTCAGAAAAAGCGGTATAACTAACTCAGACTCTTTATGACTTAACATCGATGGCAATTAGGGATTTGGAGAATTCGAAAAACCTCTTCAAGGAATAAATAAAAGGGAATCACATTCTTTGATTAGTTTTTGTACCATCAAACATGGGTGAGGGGCATATAATTATCAGAATTGAAAATGTTGTTATTTTTACTAAACGTTTTTTTTTTTTTTTTTCGTATTTTATTTTACTGGCAGTCACTCAGTGAAATCATTTGGTAAGAGAAAGTAGAATGAAGCCCGAGGGAAGATGTAAGTATTTTTACTAAAATGCGATGGTATATCCCGGTTGTGCTTTATGAGAAAAATAAACGTAATGCAGAGACGGAACGATTTAACTTACATTATTATATAAAAGGGGCTTTAATTTTGTGTAAAATAAATAAATGTATTTTCATAATTTGTGTACGGGGAAATGAAATTCATAATATAAACCAGCTTAGGTCCACCATACGCACTATACTACACACACAAGTGTATGGAACGTAATTATTACTGATTTAAAATATAAACTTAATACCCTTTTTTCACCGAAATTTCGCACGGGGCTAGTTAAACTTAATACCCTTTTTTCACCGAAATTTCGCACGGGGCTAGTTTGCATAGCTGGTGCGTATAAACGATATTCTCTCCAAATAAGAGTAAAGAAATTTTATTCTACTAACTTCGTTAAAACGCATGATTTATCTTTTATGAGTAAATCTGTGCTCATCTGTAATAGGAAACATATCTGTCTTGCTCAATCATATTTATTTTTTAAATGTTTTTCCTTTTTTTTAATATAGTGTAATATGCTCATGACATAGCGATAATAATACATTTTATGATTAGCTTTATTTGTAAAACATAAAACATTTCTGTTGATCAGCATTTATTTTATAACAGCAATAATTTAATTTTAATCATATTACAAAATAGCCTAAATGCCACCTAGCTTCTATAACAAAATAGCCAAAAAGTGTTTTTAAAAACTCAGTCCACTCTCTGTCAAAATTTCCCTCTGAGAACAAGAGAACTGAAAATCAAGTTACTTTTTTTTCTTGATACAATATGCTGTGATGACTACCAAAACATTCTGGTTCCATTAACTTCTTTTATAGGCTCTCCAGAAGCAGTTAGAGGAACTTCAAGAGGTCAGTGAGGAAGTAACATAAGAAGGTGGGGACTACATTCAATAATGATATTAAAGATAATATTTTTAATGATAAATTATAAGAATGTCATATTATTGTCTCTATTTGACCATAAAATAGAATTACTAAATAATTAGCAATATACTCATATTTTAATATTGTAAAAAGTAATTTTAAAAGTTGAAATCTTGTATGAGGACAGTATAAGGGAGTGAGACAAGTGATTAACTTGAACTACAGAACTAATTAATAAATATCTAAATTATAAAAACTACCAAAATAACTTCTAAATATCATATTAATTTATTTTTAAACAATGATAATGTAATGAGATATGATCTTGGGATATTATTTTGGCCTCTTTGGAGGTAATCATCACTAAAGTTTCAAATCGCTTTATTCGCAATTTCCAATATCTATGGTGAGAAAGAATTCCTTCCGTCGAAGAGGTGGTAGTCAGACATTGCAGTGTTCCAGACTATGTATCGTACCCAAGTAGCACACTTCGTTTTTTAAAGGTTGTAAAATGGTTATTAACGTTGTGACAACAGATTAAAAACGTTTATAAAACGTTTAAACGTTTTTTGTGCTACCTGGGTAGTATCATGACTACCTATAGAACATACAGAGCATTTATGTTTAAGGGGCCAAAAAAATTGCCACCAACATGTACGAAATGCTGTGAACATCGGGAATCGCCAAGACATATTTTTGGTATAGTGGGCTGTCTAGAAGTAAATTCTTTTTGGCAAATTTTTTACGGGCTCTTCACTTTTTAATTGTTTGTAATGCTATTGATAGTATTTAATGTTGTCTTTTAAAAACCTTTAAATATACTATCTGGGTAACTCACGTGCTGGAAAATCAAATTCTAAAATTTCTCCATCATTTTGTTACAGATCTTACTGTTTCAACAGAAGTAAGCATCTTTTTTTTAACCTTAACATTTGATACACAGATAACCTTTTCCTGACGCATTTATATTTTTATTAAACAATTTTGTTTGCTCATTTTTTTGCAGTCGACAAGTATAAAACATCTAATATCAACGTCTTGTAATTTGCTGTATGAATTAGTTGATATTTTCCTCTATTAATCGAGCTATGGCAATACAAATTTCAGGTTCTGAAGGGTAAGAATCCAAGTTAAAGGAAACATATGTCATTTGTTGACGAGTAATATATTAAAGAACTGAAAAAAAATATGTATCGGACCTTTCCACGAAAAAGCAGCGAATTTATTCTGCATGTGACACATCATATATTTCGTTAAAAACTAAAAATTTGAAAAAGTAATTAACTTTTTTTTGCTTAAGAAATCGCACATACGTTTTTGAATTCTTCAGCAACAATTTTATTCATTACTTTTTTAAATTTTTACTTTTGATTTACAAATTAATACGATCTTTTACGCATTGGACAGAATGACCAATTTCCTTGTAATGGCTTTGCCGAATAAAACCTTGGTTCTCTTTTTTGTTAGTTTTCAATTGAAGATATGCCACTATTTTTACTTATCAGCAATATATAATTTCGTAATAATTATAACCATTTAATCAATCTATTATTGCAAACTCTGGTTTCTATAGATAGCGCAAACTATGTAATTACGCCATACGCACCTAAATCCGACCGTTTCCTTTACTTTTTAACACCTTCTTTTTTTTCCGGGAAACTTTCGCATCGAGCAAACTAATCTTATAAATATTTTATTTTTCTAATAGCTGAGCAAGTACGCAGTCGGCTCTTGCCAAATAGACTCGAGAAAAAGCTAAACTCTCTGTTTTATTATGGGTGTGTCCTTTCGCGTCTGAGACTCCTGTCGAGTGAAGGACAGTGCTGCATTACAACGCCGAAAGAGGGACAAAAGCTCATTTGAATGGTAAAGGCCATTTCAACGAAAATCATTAGTCTGGGCAGGTTTGATCTACAGCGATAGTGAGAGGATGTCACTGAAATTTAACACGATTATTGTACAGGGAAACCGTTTTTGAGGATTCCGTATATAATTCGATTTATATTTATTGACTTATTGAAAGTACTCATCGCCCGTCTTACACTGCAAAAAAATTTGGTTTTTAAAAGTATAATTTTATAGCAATAAAAGAAAAAATTGCTAGTTTTACAGTAATAAACTGTAAAATTACTAATTTTACTCAATAAACGAAAATTGCTAGTTTTATAGTAATAAACTATGAAATTGCTAATTTTACAGTTTATTACTGAGTATTTTCGTTTTAAACTGCAACTTCTGCTACCAGTATTATACTGCAGAAATAAGTTTATTTTTTGCAGTGTAGTTTTATCAGGTGAGATACGTTGCGTTAAGTAATTGGTTACATTACGCAATTTAACCAAAGCAACGATTAAATGTACTATACGAATGACGTTCTTAATTATTAAACCTACGCAAATAGGTATTAAGTTCGCTAAAAGAAGCTTTGGTTTCATTGTCGCTCATGTGTACACTTTAAGGGCTTACAGTACCTTTCTAACAAATTTCTTTAATTTAAGTGAAAAAGTCAATTTTTTGAAATCTTTGTTTCTACACTTGTTTAGCAATCAATAATTTATTTTCAAACATTAAAAATTTTGAAAACTTTTTTTGAAAATTTGAAAAATTTAAGAAAGTTTCAATTTTTTAAAAACCTTAAAGCTTTTTTGTTTCTGCACTAATTTCAAAATTTCTTTTTGCGAAATTATCACAAGGATTACCTCAAAAAATCTGCGCATTCATTTTCTTATATTTTAATTAGAAAATATTTTGTGACCTTTTATGTAAAACATTCTTAGAAAATTTTGTTCTTCGAAGTTTAACAAACTCTAAAATTTTTTGTAATTCATAAAACGCTTATTCAATGCACAGTTTTGTTAAATATATTATCTTGAGTGCAAAAAATGTTGCTTTAAAGTTATATCTTTAATAGAAAAAATTCCTTAGCATTTCCAGTAACATAGAAACACTAAAAACTGATCACGGAGAAAAAGCACTTTAATGGTTGGCTTTTCCATTAGAACACATGGCAGGCATGCCCTAAAGTCACTCATAACTTTTTAAATAATTTGTGAGAATAATGCTGATTTTTTCTGAGTGTTTTAAATAACTTTTACTTTTGAAATAAGCAAAAAATTTTTGGGTCTTTGGTCATTTTTGAGGTATTGTAACCAGTTAAAAGTAATAAAATAGTGATCTTCAGTCAATCCCCTACTATTGCCAAAATACGCTTCCTTTGAGGTGAAAAGAGTTATTTTACCATACAATGGAAGTAGTACAAAATATTTTGGATAGCTTGACTTAATATAAATTAAGCAGTCGGAAAATTTCTTAACCCATTTAGGAAAAACTACAGAAGTTTGCATTTCAGTGTATTGCTATTATGCGATTCCCACTTCAAACGTTTCCATTTTCTTCAAATACACTTTTTCCCAATAAATTACATTTGAGCAACGAAACTCTTCGTCGGGATTTAAGTCTGATTTTTCATCGTGGTATTTGTTTTACATTCCTAGCAATGAAAATTCGCCTTTTAATTGCCTCTATTTGCAAAATCTGGTTTATAATTACTTCATGGTGTAATTCTGCATAATTGTCTTACATTTCTCGGATGACTTTTTATCTTATCGCTCACACTTCTATTAATTTAAAAGAGGTTCCTTGTAACCCAGTAACACGTGTCTGCAGCACTCTGAAATTTTTGTGCGAAAAACGTTGAAAAACCGTAATTTACTCTTCGGGCCATAAAGATATTAATTCAATACAATGATTGATTTGTTTTGTGCACCGTGAAGTAGCAATAGAATACTGGATAAAATGAAAATCACCAATAGAGAAATTTTTAAATACTAAAATAAAAATTAAAATTCTGAAAATTTGAAAACATACACTGCAAAAAATAAACTGTTGTTTTTACAGTATTATACTGACAGCCGAGGCTCCAAATTAAAACTGTAAAATGCAGTTATAAACTGTAAAACTAACAATTTTATTTTTTTACTGTAAAGTTAGAAAATTTAGTTTATTGCCGTAAAATTTAGCTGTATTATACTGTAAAAACAACAGTATAATACTAGCAGCAGAGGTTCCAGTTTAAAACTGTAAAGTTTACCATAATAAACTGTAAAATTAGCAATTTTACAGTTTATTACTGTAAAATTAACGATTTTTACAGTTTATTACTATAAAATTAGCTGTATTATATTGCAAAAACAACATTCATTTTTTACAGTGAACTAGTTGGCTGACTAAAACCGTTATACCTAATCTAGACTTGCTAATCTCTTTTATGAATGTTCTGAAACATGTGAGCAATCCACAAGAGAGAATCATCCGTATGATTTTCCTTCTCCCGTCATCTACTCACCCTATGAGTGCAGATCGCGAATCTGAAAAGGCAAACAGCCGCTTTTAATCGCCTGATAGAAACTCTAAAAGCGTTTTGCAGTGAAATAAATAACTCTGCGGCGTGTGTAACTCATGCTAATCGTTTCTTTCCGTGCCTTTTTAATTATTTTTTTTTTCATCACTTCCCCTTTTTGTCTTTCATTATCGATTCTCTCTGGGAGGTAATCTTACTGTGCACCCAAAAACATATTGGGAAAGAACTTGACTTAAAAATTTTTGAATGAAGGGGAAAATTTAATAATTGAGTACCGAAAGAAGCTAAACGTCGAATTCAATTCATCTTAAAATAACTCTGAGAATGTACACCAGCATTATACGATAATATTATTATGTTGCACCTCATATCCGCTTATTAGGAATCCTATTTGTATATTTTATAAGATTTTGATAACTGCACTACATTCGTTCTTTGCAAAATATCTTTTCACGTTTTCTTTTGAAAATGACCTATTTTTGTGCCGGTACCAAGAAAACACAAATCAAAAAACAACCAAATTACATACTGAAAATTCGTTGAAATGTTTTTAACCTACTCTTTTGACCAGAAGGTTGCTAGTTTTTTAGTACCGTAAATCAGGGTTACTTGGACCCTAGGGGGTTACTTGAGCCCACTACAATAAAATGATAAAATCTAGGTTTGGTACCTACTAGTTGAAGACTTGCACGTAGTTCCTCGTTTCTCCAATAGGTAGAAGCCCTCTGCAGTCTCTAACGCTAGTACCATACCCAGATTTTATCATTTTACTGTGGGCTCAAGTAGCCCTGTTGTGGGTCCAAGTAACCCTGATTTACGGTATCAAAGTTAACATGGCGAATAACTATACTGTTTACCTCGTACTTCCTGCTAAATTTTAAGCATTTTACGAGAATTATGTCCCCCCCCCCCCCCATTGTTTTTTTTCTTTTAATCTATAACACTAAAATCCTTTTCCAGTTTGTGAAAATAAATAACTTCAACAAATACCCAGAACTTTCAATTAAAAACTTAAAACTTAGGCACAGTGAGTTTTGGTAAGTGCGTATCCTTTTTTTTTTTTTAGTTCATGTTCTCAAGGATGCTGCTCCGTTGAAAATCTTGTACACTGACGATTTTTTTCAGTTTTATTTTCAGGTCTTTTACTAAGGATTTCAAGCATATAATATGTCAAAAAAAAAAACCATAAGCAGAGGTTTTGGGACCTGGTTTATGACACCTCTTCTAAGGTACACACTTTCCCTACCTAGCGGGGAAAGTGCGTCCACTTAAAATTATGTGAACATGAGCAGGGAAAAACTTCTGACATATGTTAAATATGCTAGGTAGTTGCCCTTAATTCCTATCACTAGAGATCAGCACTTTCTTGCATAGATGAAACGCAATCAGTGATATCCCACGTTTCTAGCTAACAACAGCGATTTGAAGATAGAGAACGTTGTGTTTGTTATTCTTCCTTTGTCCTTTTAAAAAGACCAAGTGAGCGTAGTTTTTATTTAGTAATAGTCACTTATAGTCTACATAGTTTATCTTGGTTTAATACATTAATCAGTCTGAATTTAAGCCAGGGTTCGCTCTTATCCCTTCTTAAATGTAAGATGAGACAGGTGCGTCTAATAGTGTGGGGTAAGTGCGTACCCAAGTTATTTCCTTTAATTTTGGTTGAATGGTAGAACGCCATGTGACCCGGGTGAACACCTCCTTCCACTGCTTTTCTGTTCGAACCACTGCTTTTTTTTTTTTTTTTGAAAAAATACGGTTTTAAAATATTTTTCTTATTAGAATCAGCAGCAGTAAGAAAAAACACAAAAGAAAGAGCAAAAAATAGAAAATAATAGATCATGATATAAAGCTTGTACAGTTTTTTTTTTCTTATACGTTGAACTAGTTTTTCACAAGGTGTTTCTTAATTTTCTTAAACATATTTTATTCATTATTACACCTTCGTTTTTTGAATCAATAAAGTGTTGGTTTCTTATTTAGTGTTTCACTTAATTTCATTGTTTCATTTGTCATTCTGGTTTAAATAAAGTAGCTTATGATCGCTTTTTTTAACGAAAAGTTAACTAAAAGCCGATATATTTCAGAGGTAATGAATAAAATTGAAATCTTATGTCACGTTCAATGTATATATGAATACTTGATGGAAATGACGTTGGGTTTATAATCGGCTAAAAAGGAGTTATAAGCAAAATTAAAAGTGAATTACGAGGTGAATAACGTAATGGTACGCACTTGTCTTATCGTAATGGTACGCACTTGTCTCATCGTAATGGTACGCACTTGCCCCACATAAAGGTACGCACTTGCCCCATCATAAATGCCCATCATCACTTACCCCCACCTTACTTTAAAGAAAGGGAAAGTGCGTACCGTCATATGTACAAATTTTAGTTAGAGTATTTGATCAAAATACTCCATGTATGTTATTAGTAGCTATTATTCTAAAGAAACAACTTGCATTTGCTGACTTCAGTTGCTTGGTATAATTGCAAGAGAAACTGAAAAAAAAAACCTTCTCAATCTTTACTTAAGAGTTTTTTTTTTTTTTTTTTTGAAGACATTTAAGTTGTCCCAGATTGTGTTTCGTCTATTGAAATCAGGGCTGACCTCTACCTATAGAAATTATCATTAGACAGTTATCTAACATAGTCGATGTGTTGCAGAAGACATTTCAGGACAGTGTTCATATAATTCTCAGTGAACGCACTTACCCCGTGGACGCATTTACCAGAACTCACCCTATGTATTATAAAGAGTAGCTTTTACTATTTCCTTTGTAAACCTTCTGATGTTCCGTTAGTCTTTTCCTTCATTTGCTAAACTTTGACGTTGAAAGTAGCACTTTATTCACTATCTTCGAAAAGTAAGGGCGAATTAGCAAAACATTAACATTGATTTCAGCATGCACAATCTTCGGGATTCGCCCTTTCTCTTTCTTAGAACTGATATGTGGTGATGCTCACTGAAACGTTTTTCATCAATACTTTTTATAATACTGATCAGAATACAACCAAATTCGGACACACTGGGGGGTTGGGTATAGTGAGACGGGCCACGAGGAGTATTGGGATTAGAAAGGCATATAAAAGTGGCTACATTATGAAAACATATTATTATTATTAATATCAAATACAAGTTAACCCTTCACTGCATTATTTTTTATATTTTCATGAAAAAAATCATTTGTTACCTTTTAAATAGCCCTGAGTTCAGGAAAAATGAAAAAAAATAAAATTAATCTTAAAAATGTGCACCAAAAGTGATGATTTAATTGTTTGTTCTATATATGGCACAAAGCACATAGCATATGCTTTGTATACCGATAAGTGTAATAATCTACAATGTGTTTTGTGCCATAAGTGGTATAAACAAATTTTCCACTAAGTGTATTTAAACATTTTTAGAACAAAGGAAATAATGACTAAGCACACTTCTAACGGAAATGCAGACACTCTTTCTTTCAAAAGCAAGAACTGTAATACCTAGACTAGTGCAACTAACTAGTGCATAAAAATCACACTAAACTGCTATAGCAATGTTCCAGAAGGGGCACAAAGCTCAGTTTAACTGCATTTAAAAATCATAGGAATATATGAGTTTTTATTTGGTTTGTGCCAGATCTGGCACACCGTGCAGTGAAGGGTTAAGGTGCACATAATACATGTAACATATGAAAGCAGGTTTTAAACGAAAATACTTAAATATAGTTATGATGATAAAGTCTTATGATGGAGTTCAAAAATGATCTAATATTATTAAAAACTGAGCGTATGTATCTATCTTTCTACGTCAACCTTCTTTCTACTGAACGCCATTTAACTGACCATCGAGCCAGGTATAGATAGATTCATAATTCTTTCAGTCTTTTACGACTAATTTACAAAATTCTACGTTTTTAATTAGCGGAGGTACCAATTTATAACTTATTTTTTCTCCCATGGTCCTTCTTTCCGAAGTTTTGTATCTGCTTGCAACGCGGAATCTTAAAAAAAAAAACCCCACGACTCCATAGATAGAAGAATATCCAATTTGGCCGAGTGCAAACTTTCTTTTTTAAGTTTTTCATTCCAAAGAAAGTGCGTAATTCAAATGGATTACATTGTTTTTTGATACTCGTTACAAGGGAATAACTCAATCTTGAAAAAGACGCATGGCTCGTCTGTTCTAAAATTGAATGGATTGGGTCGAGAGGTCGCCGCGGTGCGAAGCTCCCTAAGTACATTGTTGGGAATGAAATGGCTCTAAAGTATATAAGAAATATTTATTAGTAAGAAGATAAACGGATTAGTAAATGCATTGAACATCTTTCCTACTTCGTAGATAGTAATCCCTCTGCCAGGATGGTTAAACATTTACTTGCGAACTTCTTGCTCGCTTCGTGCTGATTAAACACATTGCCAAAACATTGATGGAAACGGTCGGGTAAAACGGGACACATCAAAATTGTATCCCGTTTTGCGAGCCCCAGAAGTGTCCAGTTTTGCCCGACCATGATGATTTTGACAACATAAATGGCTGACCCCTGAACCGTCACTCACTAGCAATATTTAAGTAGATGAAATTTTGAAATTGTTGCTAAAAGAGGTATGAACAAAACACAGTATTAACCGGAATTGTTTCTGCTACAAGGCAAAACCTTATAGCAACTCCTTAACGCTAAACAGCCACAACTGTTGAGTACTTGAACGCGAGTGGTTGCTTTATTCGTACACAGCTCACTTTTTCTCCCAGATTTGAGAGGGTTAACTGTACCCTCACCGGAGAATTCTTCTTCTTCTCTGGTTTGGCAACACTTCTGAGTTCCAGTTGCCAATCGGGGACTTAGCGAAAGTTTTGGTTCGGGGATTTTAGAAGATTTAAGGAGGGCTTGCTTTTTGCGCTGAGGTTTGCTGGTTAGGTCTTTTTTTTACAGTATGAGCTAGAAGGTGTTACGATACGTTTGCTGGGTGCTGGGGGCTGCCCAGCCCTCAGAGTTTTTTTATCATTTTAAAATTATACCACAATGTAATGGCTTGAAGAAGAAGATGTTTTACTAATATTACTACTCAAGAAAATAACCTCTAGTTGTGAAGTTAAAAACTCAAAAACAATGTTTTATCCTGTGTACGTATGTAGTTGGTACATATATACGAAAAGTATGAATTTCTGAAGAGGAGGTCTCAGGTCTCTTTGTAACAGCTACATAGCCTCCAAAATATTGTGTCAACGTGTCTTCGAAATAGACTTCAAATGGTGATGATGATAGCATAAATGTGAACTGTAACCTAGAACTTTCAATCATCTGGAGAAAGACTTAATTTCGACTACTCCCTCTAATCTACGTGACATCATGGACGGACTCATTAATTCCTTATCCGCACGTAAGTGCTAGTTCCTGTGGGTACCCACTTTATCTTTTTATTATGGCTATTAAATGTTTAATTCAATTTTAGTTGCAACTTTATATAATTAATGTGAATACATAGATCGTATGCTTATGATTGTTAAAATAAATAAGTGATTTAAATTTAAATAGCTTGATTATTTGTCTATTGCATGCTATACATTGATTCAGAAATTTAAATACTGTATGATGCACATATTCACCTATTTGAAATAATTCTGTTTGAAATAATTAGTGAGAAACTGGTAAAACTTTAATTAATTCTTTTACAAGTAATTGCAATGTACTAACCGCTTATGATTTAGAACATAACGTACCAGTAATGAACATGCTATAACCATAAATTGGTACCACACCATAGCAGTTTCGTAAGACGGAGAAGCACAAGGATAGTCGTTCTGCAGTCGAAAAAAGTAAAATGTAAGTAAAAATCTCAACTGAAAACTTAAAAAAAATATTTCTTTACGAAATACGGGGTTATGATATCAACGCGTTATGATATCAACTGAGAATGCTGCCATGGTGGCCAGGAACCAGTTTAAGCCTGTCTCTTGCGAGATAGTACCACCAGTAAAGCCCCCCAGGCTCAGTATCCCGTTTTGGGCAACTCTTCCCTACTAGCAATTTAGGGTGCGATGCTTCACTTTTCCAACTGCGCTGTAATTTGGATTGAAGTTCGACGTCCACAGTACGCTCATGCCACAGGGACCCGTTTATAAGGTAGGCAACCATTCACAACACAACACGTTCACACAAGGAAATGAACAGATTAGTAGAGAGAAAGTACATCCATGCTCTAGCCGGGATTCGAGTCCAGAACCTACCCTTCCGCAGTCAAACATCTCTGACCACTGGACCTGCTTTATATAAACGTAAATGCTAATTAAAAAAGTTTACATAACCCTGAATAAAATTAATGTCCATTAATAATTCAATTTTAAAACTTGATGTGTTAAAATATATTTACGTTACAATGTTCTAAAATGTTTATTTTATGGTGGAGAGTTTTGGGGTTACAATTGGACACTGTTCCAATGCATACCCGTTGGCAGGTCCCACTCTACTCTCAAAGAAATATTTTTAATTCGAGAGCCTAAAGTTGCACATACTTTATAAAAGGAGTAATGAACATTACCTACATGCAATTTAGAACGTTTCAAGTTTAATTAATACACTGATACTGCTTATTAAATAATAATTTATACTTTAATTTCAAAAAAATAAAACTTACATAATTTTCCCAATTGTAATAGCAAAAATAAAAACACAAACCTAGGAGATTAAATCTGACAGTGGGTAGTCTCCGAAATATTGCTATTACAAGTTAACTCAAATAATGAGTACTTATTAAATTTGTAGTGCTTAAATTATAAAAAAAATATCTTTCCTCACTGCTGTATCACATGTCCCACAGTGCTTCTCGCTCCCCCATTATAAAATCCAAAGAGATTAGTCACAAACGTTGAAGTGAAGAGCTTCGTTGCAAGGAGTAATTAGCTGCAACAAGAATATATTTCAAACTAATTTATTATTTTTTTTTTAATGGATGATTTAAGTAAATCTAATTTGAATTTTTTGTCTTGTTAAAAGAAGTGCAAGAATGTTTTATGTTCTCGAGAACCTTCTATCATTTAGGTAAATGTATTGCTCTGCATTCAATATTGTAAATTTAAATCATCTGTTAGCTTCTTCAAATTTTGAAGTCTCGCCTTTTTTAATAACTGCAAAGAGTTTAAAATATGAATTTAACTAAATAATGTTTGTGTTTATTATTCAAGTCTAGTATAAATTCATGCCTTTTAAATGAAAAGTATTTCAATTTGTCATATGAAAAAAATATACTCTAGTACACTCCAAGTTTTTTCTTCTCTTATTTGAAACATTCCCACAGCAGTATTGACTCCTAAATAGTGAATTCTAGTATGTTTTAATGGTTCTTTATTTTATGTATTTTGTAAGTAATAAAGTAAACAACCATGAGTACTGTATTTCAGTAATTTATTCAGTAGAGGAACAATGCAGTTTTTTCGTGTTTCTTAACAGCATAAGTTTTTTAAACTGAAGAAATTTTATTAATTTTTTTAATGAAAAATTTTAAAATACAGAAAAAGGTTTTTTTTGTTTTAAGGTTTGAACCTTTGCAAGTGTTAAAGTCCTTCCCTTCCCTGCAATAATTTCTGCAGCTTTAAATTCATGGCATTTCACATTAGCAGTTTATCTACGCTGCCTTTTAAAATCATTTTAGCATATAAAAATCGTATTTCCAGATCACTGCATACAATGTTTTGCAACTGCTGCAAAATTGTCACATGAGCTTTTAAAAAATTGCGGAAATCACAAATAAGAATAATTATTTACTATAGAGGAACTACCACACACACTTTAGAATCATCCTGATACATTATCATAACTGCAAAAATTTCCACTCCTTTTCTTTTTCCATAAAAGTGTTTGAAATTTAAATGCAGTCAAATAGTTGTTCCCTACAAATGCAAGTAGTTACCAAACTTCAGCTGAAACATATAACATTAGTTCAATGCTTGGAATAGCTAGAATTAAATGTCAAAGAAATGCTAGAACCAACCAATAATTCCACCATCGACTGAGCTGCTGACGTCACAAATGACGTTTTTGCTGACGTCATGCAATGCCCCGCGCATAGTCTCAAACGCGCATCGAACGATAAAGCGAACTTAAAGTAAGGTTCTGTGAAGGATTTCGCGGAGAAAAAAAGATGTTGAAAGTAATCTGTTTAAAATTGATAGTTTTGAAACACAGACTGCTCTTGCAACAGATTTCAATTTTCCGTAAAATGTAGCAAGGATTGAAAGACTGCATTTTACTCTATCGTCTTAATGAAACTTTTTTTTTCCCCTCCAAATCGAGTTTAAGCACAAAAATTCTTAAACAGCCTTTCAAAATTATTTTAGCAGGATATCTTAAATAATTTGCTTGATAAAGAAAAGAAAAAAAAAAACCACAAACCGGTTAGCGCTTCAATTTTTTCTACTCGTGCAAAAAAAAGGTTGTCATGAAACATTTTATCGGCAAATGTATTCGTATGATTGTGTGAATAAGTTATGAGCATTTTCCTAGTATTTGCGCCCCAAATTTAAATTTTTAGGAGGGTAGAAATTCCAGATTCGCAGAAAAAACTCTAAATTTTATTAAATGATAAAATACGATCATGCATGCGCACTGCATCAAGCATCATAGAATATAAAAAATAATAAAATTAAATAATAATTTATAAAATAGTTGAATAGTTATTTCTTTGAAAAATATCCATTAATTTTCAATAACTTTGATAAATAACGAAGGAAGTGTTCAGAGATGATAAAATCGATAAAAAACAAGAATGATTACAACTATATATGCCCACAGGGTGAGTCTGAACAAGACGGAAAAAACTTTTAAAATATCTAAAGAAGCAAGAATATGTAGGAACATAAAGCTGCAAATACACTGGCGGAGAAAAAAAATCCCAACACCAAGAAAAAATTACTGTAGAGTAATGAAATTTGGGTAATGCAATTGTCTAGTTAACATGTTTAATTGATTAAATGTACAAGATCACTGGCTAATTTAAGCTCAAGAAAATGCTGTGCAAATGTGAAATTATGTTAATTTAATAGAGGGTGTAACCTCCAGAATTTTGAAGGCAAGCCTGCAAGCGTGCATGCATTATGTCATACAGGTGCCGAATGTCACTTTGTGGTATGGAGTGCCATGTTTGTTGCACTTGTTGTGTCAATACGAGGACCGTCATTGCTGACTGTGGATGATGCTCGAGGTGCCGTCCAATGATATCCCATACGTTATCAATTGGAGACAGACCTGGTGATTTTGCAGGTCATGGTACCATGTCAGCACTCTGTAGAGCACATTGCGTTACAGCAGCGATGTGAGGGCGAGCGTTATCCTGTTGGAAAACTCCCCCTTGAATGCTACTTATGAAGGGCTGTACTACTGGTTAAATTACCAAACTGACGACAAATTTTCAGTCAGTGAGTTTGGGATAACCACAAGATTGCCCCTGCTGTCGTAGGAAATTGCTCCAGAGACCATGACTCCAGGTGTGGGTCCCGTGTGTCTAGGCCGTAGACCGCTTGGATGCAGGCGGTCCCTGGCCTCCTTCTGACCAATATACAGCCACCACTGGCACTAAGGCAGAATCTGTTTTCATCAAAAATTACAACAGATCTCCACTCCGACCTCCAGTGAGCTCTGTCTTGGCACCACTGCAGTCGGAAACGGCAATGGTTTACAGTCAATGGAATACCGGCTACAGGCTGCCTGGCTCGGAGCTGTACTTGAAGTAAACAGTTTCTTACCGTTCCTTGGTTCACGACGGTACCAACTGCAGCTCGAATGTCAGCCGCAGATGCAGTACGATTCGCCACAACCGTATACAAGATTCGGCGATCCTCCTTCTCAGTCGTGCCACGTGGGAGCTCGGAACTCGATCTTCTTGAGGTAGTACCATCCCTTGACCATAGCTTCCAATAATCATGCATGGTGGAAACATTCCCCTCCAAGTCTTTCTGCAATATCGCGAAATGAAAATCCACCTTCTCGTAGCCAAATTGTACGACCTCGTTTAAACTCGGTGAGCTGTTGATAATGGCTTCTTCGTCTTCTTAAAGGCATAACTGGCTAACATGAGCATAATTCGTCAAATTTCACAGAAAAATAATACTCACGAGCTTCACAGCACGCTTTTAATACAAGCCTTATTTGCGTGTTCTGAGTGACGCCAGCTGCGCCACACTTATGCGCGGAGCGCGAAATTTCAATCGATGTCAACTTTCAGTTGTATAAACACGCCTACCAAATTTCGTTTATCTAGCACAAGTCTTTCTTGGTGTTGGGATTTTTTTTTTCCGCCAGTGTACAATGCTGATACATAAGCACAAACAGAGAAACTGACAAATGCGCAGCTGGTCACAACTTTATTACACAAAGAAGACTTTACACAGCATCTTAGTTTTTCTAAGAAAAGGTTACAGAGCGGTTGTTAAAATGTACGGCTTGCATCTGTATTGCATGCATCATAATGACAATGCAACGACAAGCCATTCTGACAAGGCATTACAACGCGCGTATTAGAGCCACTGAGATCGCCACTTTAAGGTAGTAGTCTGGTAACTTGGGTTCAAAAAATCGAAAAAAATATTTTTTGCTCAATTTGAAAGTACGTCTTGAGAATATACTGTGAAAATTTCAGACAGAAATTTGAAATATTTCGGGAGTTATAACGAGTTTCCTAGAGCGCCTCGGAGTCCAACCTTTAAGGTCGACCGGCAGCTGCAACCGCTTGGACCCTTCTATTGTTTGCGCGCATTTTTCATACCTGGGTTGACTATATATATATATATATATATATATATATATATATATATATATATACACAGGGTGTTCCAAGTCAACCTTCATGACCTCTATTTCCTCAACCGTTCGTCCTAGATGCATACTTACAATTGCAAATTTGCTCGAAATGAGGTAGAGTTAAAATATTGATAGTTTGAAGCGAAAAAATAATTCAGTCAAAAAATACGAAATCTAACTTTGTATAGGGACTCCTTGCGCCCAAACTTATATTTAGGGAAAGAATCTCCATTGAAAAATAATACTAACACAAAAAATGACATTTGTGCGATCAAAATTCGCGGAGATATTCGAGTTTTAAATGCGCAGGGCCCGTAAACAAATTGACAAAAGAAAATTTTCGCCCTGGCAGAGGAATAACGAGCTTTTAGATTAGGTACGATAATGAAATTTGTTTCGTCCATGTCAGAAAGCATTCGCTTCTTATTGCATTCAAAAATAAAGACAGATGCTACAAGACTACAAAACATAACAAAACAAGGTAAATTATTGTACAATTTTATACAAAAATATTAAACACACGAAATATGTGAAATCTAAGAAATAATATACAAAATTAAACACAGAAATTTTACATTGCTTTCTTGCATATCAAAATAAAAATAGAAACAAAATATGCAAAAACAATGTGTTAGAAATGAATATCATTTGTTTTAATCGATTATAATAGCTGCTAAAATGTTTTCCTTATACTAAAATACATAGTTGAATGCGTGATAAGAATTCTGACTGTACGTTTTGAAGCATTACTGGAGTGACACATTTCGCTGCGCATAAAATGCAGTTCTGCATATCGATTTTGCTCAATGAATCTACCTCGTAGACTCTACTTTTTAAAAACCCCAGAGGAAAAAATCAAGAGAACTAAGATCTGGGTATCGATGGGGCCATTCCAAAAGACCTCCATTGTCCATATCCAATGATATTAGTATTAAACATACTTCGTAGAAGTGCTCTGGAAGTTGCTGGTTTATGTGCCGGTGCCTCGTCATACTGAAACCAAATTTTACTAATTTTACGAATTTCGCGTGTATATGGCCCCCAAAATCACTTAAAATAACGCTAGTGTAAAGTGGTATAAGTCATAAAGTTTGATGTTTCATTTCTCCATGGATTTTGATCGCCCATATGTCATTTTTTTTTGTTAGTATTATTTTTCAATGGAAATTCTTTCCCTAAATATAAGTTTGGGGACCCGGAGTCCCTATAAAAAGTTATATTTCGTATTTTTTGACTGAATTATTTTTTTGCTTCAAACTTTCAATATTTTAACTCTGTACCTCATTTCGAGCAAATTCGCAATTGGAAGTATGCATCTAGGACGAACGGTTGAGGAATTAGAGGCCATGAAGGTTGACTTGGAACACCCTGTATATTCTTGTTTGTTTAGATGTTTTCTGTCACCCAATGGAGTTTTATCGTCTCGTCCAAACTCTTGCCGTATATGTACATTAAAAAGTTCAATTGCAATTTGCAGTACTTTCTCTATGTTTGCTGTATCGTCATACAAAATTGCTCAATACTGCATTTTTTGGGAAGTCAAGGCATGGAGCTATGAGTCACGGTAACCTTCCGATACCTCCCATTGGGGCACTCCTGAGTATTTCTGCATGCAAGCTATGTCCTTCTTATAACACTTGGTGCTCTTTAAAAGATGGACTTTATTGAAATGCTATTGTCATCCAAACCATTTTCAAGAAGCATTGTGCTTTTAAAATACCTTTATGAGATGTAGCTTAACTTTTGCGCAAAAAGTGTTTAATTTTTTTGAAAAAAGACATTGAACGTTACAAATTTTCCTACTTTACACTTTATTAACGAAGCTGTAATATATTTTATGGCTAAAATTTATTCCTGTAGTGCCGCTTTACTGCACTGCAAAAAATAAGCTCTTGTTTTTACAGTATAATACTGAAATAGAGATTCCAGTTTAAAACTGTAAAAGCACAGTAATAAACTGTAAAACCAGCTTTTTTACAGTTTATCACTGTAAAACTAGCAATTTACAGTTTATTACTGTAAAATTAGCAATATTATAATAAAATTAGCTGTTTCATACTGTAACAAGAGCACAACAGCAAACTATTTGCAGCAGAAGCTCTAGTTTTAAACTAAAATGTGCAGTAAAAACCGAAACTAGCAATTTTACAGTTTATTACTGCAAACTAGTAATTCTACAATTTATTCCTGTAAAATTACTGTAAAATTAGCTGAATTATACTGTAAAAACAACATCGATTTTTTACAGTGTAGCTCAAGCAAGTTTCATAAGCTGCAAATATGTTGCTTTGTGATGTTGCTGTGTGATTGGTGCGTAATGTTTCCTTTGTCTTAATTTGTTTATCTATGAATCACTGTAAAAACTTTCTGTTTTTTTAATGTTCACTATTAAGAGTCACTTCTTAATGCATAGGTATCTGAAGCAAAGTGAAATAGTTGGATAACTTGCGTGCTTTAAAACAAAGAAATTGGAAGCTCGCTCTGAAGCTTACTGTACATAAAAAAGAAATAATGTATTTTGGCATAAAACATCCGTTTAAACATTATTTTTCATTTTTGGCAGTTATTTTGTACCTTCAAGAAAGGATGGAATGTTTTTATCTCAAAAAACCAAGGGGCAAAGTGAAAAATATAATACTTTTGCAATGAAATATTTTCGATTTAGTGTTTAAAAATAATTTTCAAAATAATAAAATAACATATTTATAAAATAATTAATGAATGAAAAAAAATGAGTGAATAAAACAGAGAATGAATAAGAACATAAGTGAATGAATGAATAAATAAGTGAATTAATAATTAAAAGAACGAAAATGAATCAATAAATGAAGAGATACGTATGTGATTTCATTAATGAATGATTAAGTGAACGAAATAAACTATTTCAATTTGCTTCATCCACTTTGCCCCGCGTGCACTTGACAAATTGTATTAACCTATTTATGCACAGTAGCCTAAAAACGGGACGCTTGTTTGTTACTGCATACAAGAACCTATAATAGGTATATCATTTTACTAAAGCTGTATTTCACAAGTTAAATAGCCCTTCTTGAGAAAACCAGTTAGAGCCACTATTTGGACATCAGAATTTATTTATCGACAGCTATTTTCAAACAAATCAGTCAAGCAACGATCCAGCATGGGTAGCCACAGAAAGTACCGTAAAATGGGGTGTAGGGGAGACTGGGGACGGTTGTGACGCGGGGCGGTTGTGACAGTCGTCATATTAGCTAAACCATAATTAATACCTGGTTGAAGCAAAGAGAGAGAGTATCAGCATGTTTGTCTGAATGTGTGTCAAAGCATTGCGGTAGCCATCGAGCGACATTAACGCTAGCAGAGGGGTTGGTTACTTTTTAACAGTCAAAAGTAAGTTTTTTTGTTCGATGTCTTTTAGTAATTTCTGTTGAATGAATACAGATAGAGAAATGAAAGTTTTCTCCCCGTTAGTAGTGAAACTTAATAGTGAAATACCAGTGATTACTTTTTATGTAGGATATTTTGTATTGCCATGGCGATTGCTGTTTTCAAAAGTAGTGTGTTGGGGTCGGTTGTGACAAATTGCATGGGGACGGTTGTGACACGAGTAAAACATGTTTTTATCATATTTGATGCCCATAATACGCTTGGAGAAGACATAAGTAGGGCAGTGTGACCTAATGAAATATAAAAAAGCTTATAAAGAAGTGAAACTTTTTTTTTTCTTTCGGGCAGCTTTGGAAATGCAACGTCAATCGTAAGTCTTTGCTACGAAACATTCATTCGTAAACGCGATGGAGCCGGCCGGCGCTGTCACAATGAAAACAACGTGTGCATAGGTTATATTGCTCATAATAAAGTGCTTTTGAGCTTACATATACGCTGAAAGCAGATATGAGAAATGGTTCCGTTCATTTATGAATAGAAATGTTTCACGTCTGTTCGAGTGTTAATTCTTAAATCAAATTTCGCATGTTGAGCCAAACATCAGACGTTTTCCATGAACACACTTTATTGAACGACACAAGACATGGACTTACACAGCACAGAACACATACAAAACCAAAATCGAAACAGAATAGCCACTCGGCAGAGGCGCATGCGCCTCTATAAGCATTGCCCATTCTTTACGGTTGCAGTTAAGTTTCAACAAATTCCCCCCCGAATGACCTAGGGGTTCATTACTAACTTTGAAATAAGTACAAATCAGAAATAACAATCGAAATAAAATTCAAAACATTCAATAGTAATAAATTCGTATCATAACAAATAAATCATTCATAAAGTTCCAAATTATATAATAACTGAACTGGTCGCTTTATTATTGAATTTTGAATTTTTACTTTACAAGAACGTATTTTACCATCCCTGCCAGGGAATACCTCAAGAATTTTCCCCAATTTCCAAAAATGCCTGGGCAACTTTTCATCATGAACTAAAACAATATCGTTAACATTGAATTCGTGAATTTTTTTAGTGTTTTTTACACAATGAGCAGATTTTAACAAAAATACATACTCTTTGGCCCATTTGTTCCAAAACATATTTAGTAATCTTTCCCGGTAGTTAAATTTTTTAATCAAAATTTTCCTGTTCGATAAGTTAGAATCAAAATCAAGCCTGGCAGGTGGTAAACTATTTACTCTACGGCCTAAAATCATGTGAGAAGGAGTTAGTGGTTCAGGTTCATTTATATTAGAAAAAACATAAGTAAGAGGGCGAGAATTAATAACTCCTTCAATTTCAATCAACAGAGTCTCCAGTTCTTCACGAGATAAGGTTGTCTTACCTACAGTCTTTCTTACAGCAAGTTTTACTGACCGAATAAGTCTTTCGTAGAAACCGCCCCACCAAGCAGCTCGCTCGATGATAAACTGCCAGCGGATTTGATGATGTGTGTAGAAAGCTTTTACTAAGGGATGGCTAATCACACTCCACAGATTCTTAAGTTCAATATCACTTCGCTTAAAAGTCTTGGCATTGTCGGTCAAAATTGTTGAGCACAATCCTCGGCGGCTAATGAAACGCCGAAGTGCCATAAGAAAAGTTTCGGTAGTTAAGCTGCTCACGAGTTCCAAATGAAGAGCCCGAGTCACACCACACGTGAACAAAACTATGTAGTGCTTAACATCACTATTCTTTACGTAGAGGGGTCCTCCAAAGTCGATTCCTACAACGGAGAACACATCAGACTGTTCTACGCGAACAGCTGGCAATGGAGCAGTAACTTGTGCACCCGATGGCGAATTGAATCTTTTGCACAGCACACATTTTTTCAAGATGTTCTTCACTGTCTGCCTCCCTTTGATGAGCCAGTATCGCTCTCGAATTTCCAAGAGAGTTTCACTAATTCCACCGTGAAACACCTTATTATGCGCAGCTCTAACTATTAACTTAACAAAATGATGCTTGGCCGGCAAAATTACAGGATGCTTTTGCAAATAGGTAAACTTAGCTTTCTGCAGTCGTCCGCCCACCCGTAATTGCTGATCTGCATCGAGGAACGGACTAAATTCTTGAATTGATGAAGTTTTAAATAAGGGTTTGTCTTGTTTCAAACACGCGACTTCTTCAGCGAAAACCTCTCTCTGTACGATTCTAATCCAACATTTTTCGGCACCATCTGATTCTTCCGCTGTTAATTCATCGCTTCGCTTTTTCGAACCCTTTCGAACGTTGTATACAAAACGAAGTACCCAACCGGTAACACGCAATAGCTTTCCTAAGCTGCTGTAATTTGCCAAGTCAATTATCGCATCTGGGTTTGCTTTAACTTCACATGAAAATGTAGCTACTCGTTCCCTACTGTAGCAGTCATCACAACTTTCGGTGGGAGAAAAATCGCAATTCAAATTTGTAGGCCAATGATTTTCCGGCATGCGAAGCCACTCAGGGCCATGAATCCAAGTTTCATCGTTGATGAGTTTTTCGACTGATACTCCGCGTGAAACGTAATCCGCGACATTATCTTTGCTGCTACAGTGACGCCAATCTCCAGGATCTGAGTTCGATTGGATTTCAATTATCCTATTCGAAACGAATTGCTTGTACTTTGTAGCTTTTCCTTTTATCCAATACAGGGTAATTGAAGAATCCGTCCAAAGATAACTTTTTATCACTGGGAAATTGAAACTAGTTTTCAAATATTTCAAAATTCTCGATCCTAACACTGCACCCAAAAGTTCTAGTCGCGGGAGGGTCAACTTCTTGAGAGGAGCAACTCGACTTTTAGCTGTTATGAATCTTGTAAATATCTTTCCGTTCTCAGTCATATAACGAAAATATGAAACGGCACCAAACGCTTTAGGGCTTGCGTCACAAAAGATATGAATTTGCAAGTCTTTTGCTTCTTCTATAGGATACGGAAAGAATTTTCTGTCGAGGGTGAAATCTTGAAGTAGATAAACTTGAGAGCACCAAGCTTCCCACTTTTTCTTTAAATCACTAGGCAGCTCCTCATCCCATCCGAGGCCACATTCCCAAATTTCTTGTAACAAACATTTTATAATTAAAATGAAAGGGGATACAAAACCTACAGGGTCAAAAATTTTCGCAGCTGTTTGCAGAACACTTCGCTTTGAGTTCTTTAAATTTTTCATTATGTCAAGTAATGGTTGAATATCTAGTTTGAATGTATCCTTGTCTAAATTCCACATTATGCCCAGAACTTTTAAAGGACGCTCGCTTAAATTATCTATTTCTTCTATACCATTTTCATTCCACAATTTTCTTAATTCTGCAGAATTAGTCTTAAATTTACGTAAGTTCATATTTGCATCTTTAAGAATTTCTACCGCACTTTTCGAGAGTTCGAATGCCTTAGCAGCGGACTCTGATGAGCCTGCAAATAGGTCGTCTACATATAGGGAGGAATTTAGCAGCTCGTAAAATTCCCTGGCTACTTCTTTATATTTTCTAATGTGGTACTTAATTGTAGCAGCCAAAATGAATGAACTATTCGTAATTCCGAAGGACACGCGAGCCATACGCAATATTCTATAATTTTTATCCCCTTCTTTTGGAAACCAAAAAAATCTTAAATAATCTCTATCCTCCTCAGCTATTCCAATAGTTAAGAATGCACCCTGAATATCACTGCAAAACGCATGTTCATATTCGCGAAATCTCAAAATTATATCTAAAATCCGAGGATTCAAAGCTGGTCCAGAATACAAACAGTCATTCAAAGATTTCAGATTTGCACCACCTGAACTCGAGCCATCAAAGACCAAACGGACTTTCGTCGTTTCTTTATCTTTTCGCACTACCGCGGAATGTGGCATGTAATAAGAATTTAATTCATATTCTGAGCAACATTCTTCCACAATATTTGTTTTCATCTGCTCCTCAACAACATTTGTATACTCATTATATAGCCAGTTGTTCTCTTTTATTTTAACGTTTAACTTATCAAATCTTCTTTTCGCTATCTCCCAATTATTGCACAAATCAATTGGCTTTTCGCCCCAAAATAATTTAGTTTCATACATCCCATTCTTATACTTCAAATTTTTCTCAAATTCTAAAATGAAATCTTTATCGCAATCAGATATACCCCTTTCCGATTCATGAATTCCCATGGATTCTAAGTTCCAAAATTGAGTCAAATTTTCATTCAAATTTGAGCAACATTCAACTTTAAAAACTGAGGCGTTTTGTTTGTAGCTTTGGTTTATCGGAGATATTCGACCTTGAATTACTGATCCAAAAATGGTATCGATTGCAAATAAAGTTTTCGTTAACTTTTCCTTTTTTCCTGTATGAATTTGCCAAAAGTATTGCGCGCCTATCAATAGGGAAATTTCAGTTTCATTTGATTCATTTATGTTTGACAATTGAATGCCTTTAGCATTAAGTGCGTTTTTTAACTTATTTGACGGTGTTTTAAATGGGGTACCTGAAATAAACTCACTCAACAAAGCTTCTATCCTAATTTTCTTTTCGGGATCACGCGTATTGCTAAGAGTAAATTGCACAACATCGTATTTCTTGTGTAACGGTTCTCGCGAACCAAACGTGTACACCAACAAATCTTCCTGTCTTATAACGGGCAATTTTAATTCATTAGCTAAATCCTTTTTCAAAAAGCACCTCTGTGACGCGTTATCCAGCAATAAATTTATTTCCTTTTTACACGAATCATGCTCTAAAACTGCATTGCAAGTTTCCAATAGTACCTCATCACAACCAGCAGTGTTTACATTCGCGCATGAAATTATTTTTGCAGGACTTTCAGAATTTTTGCCTACCGAACTGAGATTTACGCCAGTTCCCGGGGAGGGCAAAACTGCTTTATCCGCTTCACATATTAATTCTGAGTGGCGTTTTTTACATTTGCTACAAGCCTGCCTTGCTTTACAAGTCCGAAATATGTGACCGCGAGATAAGCAAAGATAACAAAGACCATTTTTTCTTGATGATAATTTCCTATCTTCAATAGATAACGGACAGCATTCTGAACTATGATTATTTTGGTTTTCTGTGGTACAAAACGCGCATTTGCTAACATTGACAACAAACGCAGAGGTTGTGGGAATTTTATTTTTACCAAATGAAGAATCTATTTTGTTTTTATTAGATGGTCCCGGTTTCTGATTAACCTTTTCGATATAGTTACTTTTAGTTTCTTTGCGTAAGTCCGAGTCATAAGAATTCATCAAATGTGCATTCCGTTCACGACACTCAATTTCAATCTTCAAAAAGTTCAACAAGTCTGAAATTACATTTCTTGCTTTCCCATATGATTTTCGCGTAAATTCTAACGATAAATCCCGAGGAATTGATTTTAGCAATATTGGGTAAAGCAATGCACTGTACGAATCAGGATTTACTCCATTATTCTGTAACCCCCGAATATTGATTTCACATTCGGCATACAACTTTCGCAAATTTACAATATCAAAGGATTTACGAACAGGATTTAAATTAAGCAATTTAGACATGTGTGTGTCAATGATTATATCAGTTCTACCAAATTGTTCTTTCAATATGTTAATGGCTAGTTTGTAATTTTCAGAGTTTAAAGTTAAACCTCTAACTGCTATTTCGGCCTCGTTAACTAAATAGGACTTTAAATAGTTAAACTTTTCTACATCACTCAATTTTACGTTATTGTGAATAGCGGTTTCGAATTGGGAAATGAAATCATTAAATTTTAAAATATCTCCATCGAATTGGGGAATTTGCAACTGAGGAATTCTAAGGCTGCATTGCTCATTTTCAACAGCTTCCCTCGCTGAATTTCGCATTGCAAAATCTCGTTTTTGGAGAATTTTACTCACCCGAACTTTGCAGGTTATGATTAAATCCTGGTATTCCAATTGCCGTTCAATTTCCTTCTCAAGGTCATCTGTATTCACCAACTTCATTATTTCTTCGTCTAATTTTTTCAGTTGTTGTTCCTTATCTAGAAGCGTAGCATATTTTTCTTCAATGATATCAACGGACATTCTGTCGCCATTCGCCATTTCTTTATCAATAGCCTTACTTGCTTCTGTTGTTGCCTTTCTTATAGGCGTTCGAATTTTCTTCAGAGCTTCAACATCCATTTCGAAGTAAAATTTCAAAAATTTTAATCTAAAGGCCTTCCCAGGTTTCAGGCACCAAAAATGTTAATTCTTAAATCAAATTTCGCATGTTGAGCCAAACATCAGACGTTTTCCATGAACACACTTTATTGAACGACACAAGACATGGACTTACACAGCACAGAACACATACAAAACCAAAATCGAAACAGAATAGCCACTCGGCAGAGGCGCATGCGCCTCTATAAGCATTGCCCATTCTTTACGGTTGCAGTTAAGTTTCAACATCGAGTAGCTCATGCAACTAGCCTTTAAAGAGTAACAAGCTTCAATAAAACAAATAAATGTAAAATCTTTCTTTGATACTTGAAAATTGTTATGAACAGACACGGTTATGACCCACAGGATGTGCATAATGTTTCCAAAACAGACGTTACGAAATTCCAAAAACCTGATATTTTTGTAAAACTTGGTATAAGGCTACTTCAACTGAACGAGACACATTGTTAAATGTTAAACTTTCCCAGATGAAGGTTATGTTGAATTACGTTTAATATTACTTGAAATTAAAAGTGATCTAGACTGTTTTGCTGTATTTTTGAACTTGTCACAACCGACCCCAAGCACTGTCACAACCGCCCCTGGGGCGGGGTCGGTTGTGACATGTTTTCCTTTTTTGTTTAATTTGGTCCTGTGAGTTAACTATTGTACATAGGGAGAAAATTTTAGTGTTTATAAGCAGGCAAATAAACACTTTAACATAAAAACAACTTTAAACCAGCTCACAGGCATTGCTAAGGGATCTATGGGGGAGCAAATGAAAATTGTCACAACCGTACCCAGTCTCCCCTATAGGAACATCGAGGTCAATCGGAACAAAACTTCCCGACCGTACAAAGAAATTCTTCATAAATATACTTTGGGGTATTTTTCGCCATTAATTTTTTTTAGAAAGGTAAGATCATAGAAAGTAGGAAAAAATTACTTTTGTCAATCTGGCAACGCTACTGGCATATAAGGAGGGCTGCACGTGGAATGCTAGAAAACATCACGTTTTCATAGACTGCAAAACTTCATATGTAAGTACAAACCTTCTTATATTTTAAACCTAAAAGTGGTATGTTTCAATTATGCATGTATCTGAACAATAGAATACCACATTAGAATTTGCAGTTTTTAAAAATTGTGTCATAAAAATGAATTCTGAAAAATACCATAGAAAAAAATTTGCGGGGTGTATCGGAACACTTGTTTCTGTTGTTCCAATTCAAACTTATTTAAAGGAAACTGTTTTAAAAATGAAGATCCTAACTCCAATTCTTCTATTCAAGACAAGAACAAGGATTTATTACTGTTTATCTCTTCTCATGAGCAACTAGATCTCAGAATGACAGAAAGTTGCAAATTTAAAAATATTTTTGCACCAGGAGACTTCTTTTTGCCTAAAATACATAGGGGAACGTCATACAGACTTTATGTAGCAAAAGTCCAGCACACAGACAGTGATGAATAAGTGGGAAAATCTTACAAGACAATCCCCAAAACCCGGAGATTTCAAGAAACTAAAGAAAAGGCAGCGTTCATCCCAGAAGATGTTATGAAAAAACTTAAGCCAAGCCACAACTGCTAGTTTTAAGGACAAGTACATATTTGTGGACGATATGAGTGACTTCAATTTATGCTACAGCTTTGTACTTCAATTCAAAAGCGTTTCTTGAATGTAATTTTAATTTTTCATAAGTTCAAAATCATTTTAAATTTTGACAAATCATAAACGTTTACTGGTACAGAAAATACATTTTTATTTGACAATAACTATCTGTTCTTATTCTTCCCCATCAATATTACTCATGTTCGTGAGACCTATGACAGGTTAAATTGAAAAAAATAAAAATTTTAACATGTGTTCCGATTGACCCCTATCAGCGGGGTGATTCGGAACACCCCTAAATTCCTACATGTAAAAATAATAACTGTTCGAAATGTTTTGTCTTTGCTTGAAATATCAAAAGCAAAGCAAGACCAGAGTTTTTACCCAAAAAATCAAATTAAAAAAAATCTTTTAACTACTTTTTTTACAATTAAAGCTGAAAAGTGTTCCGATTCACCCCATTTTACGGTAAGTTTTTTTTTTTTTTTGCGAACTTATTCTTCATAAAACTAAACTATTTTAAAATGATTTGCTTAAAATTGATCAGAAATGCCTTCTGCAATGTAACTTTGCTGAAGTAAAGTGAAGTATGGTCGTATTTTGCTTACATATCTGCAAAATATCCCATAAACAGGACGTTAAATAACTTAATAAATGTGGCAACAGCGAACTATTTTAAGCCTAAAATGTGCGTAAACCATTCCAAGTAAAAGTTTTAAGCAGATAAAAGTTGAAAAAATTGTTAAAAAAAACTTGGGCATAAATGGGTTAAACATTTAGAATCAAAACATGCCTAATATGAACTAAAAAAGGAATACACTGAATATCAGTAGATCTCAATTGAATGGCTTAGGAGATGAAGGCGTTTTGTGACAAAACAGAAATTGCCAGTTTTAAAGTTCAAAATTTTATTGTTGCAGTTGTTTTTTTGTTTTCTGGTTTTTGTCGTTAGTGTGCTTATGAAATTAGTCTAATGTCATCTACTTTTTGATGTACCAAGTTTTATTTGCTTACCTGCGTCCACCATTGCTTACCATTGTCCAGAGTGTTATTTTTTTAAAATGTAACATAGTCCCTTCATCCTCCACAAACCCTTCAATTAATACTTAAAATGATAATTACATGAATTTTATCATTTTATAATAAAATGAAATGTTAACCAAAACTACGAATGATAACTATGATAACCTAATGAATGAATTATGAATGAATAATGAATGAATCTACTATGATAAACGACGAATATTACAATATGTGTACCAAACTTTGAAAAGGACTTTTTTTTTCATTATTTTTAGGGCCATTTATTATTCAACTATTGTTAAGGAACATAGTTAAAATATTGAGGGGCTAGATAGATGGTGATGCAACATGTAAAATATTTTAGCATTTTCACTTCACCCCACATTCTCCGACTTCCACCGGTAATATCTTTGCATACCTTTAGTCATTTTTAAGTTTTTTCTGTCAAGGAAAAGAATGAGAGATCAAAGAAAAATTAACAGCGCGCACTATCACTAATGTACCGAGAACTGCAGACACGAGTTTTGGGGTTTCAAAGAACCCCCTTTCAATGCAAAGCAGTGAGCTTTCGTATATAAGGACATCAGATGCCTTTACATGCAAAAGTTATTTTTTGCATTGAAAGGGGGATCCCTTGAAACCCCAAAACTTGTGTCTGCAGTTCTCTGCAAATTTGTGCAATTGAACGTTATTTTTTTTTTACTTCGCTGCACAAAGGTAGTTCTTTATTTCTCACTCTTGAAATTACTTACTAAAGTTCCCCCCCCCCCTTTTTTTTTTCTTTGTCTCTTTCAGACACCATTTGTAATGTTTAATAGGTCAGGTTATTTATTTTATTTAAACCAATTTTATGTTACATGGATTTAATTTGAAGCAATTCCCTTGGTCAAGTTATTTTTGGTTAAATGGATTGCCAGATTTTCTAAACATATAACCTACATCATTTCGTACATTAAAATGCTGTACAAAGCAAAGAAAGTTTTGAATTAGCAAACAATTATACGTGATTCTTTTTGCCCTCATTACTATTTCAATTATGAACTGAACAACCCCTACGATGCTTGGGAAAAAAATGTCTGTGAAATTGCTTTTTTAACTGTGATTTTCGTCTCAATGACATTTGATTCACCGGTGTTTATATCTATTACTTTTAGATGAGGCTAAATCCGATAAAACCTAAAACACACTTGTATGAATATAATTTGCTGCAATCTGCTAGTTAATAAAAAAATAAACTTCAAAAATTAAGCATTTTTTAACACAAGATACCCTTTTCCCCCTTTAAAATATATGAAAAAATCAGTAGACACTGTGAGAAAAATGGATGCAAACTGAGGAGAAACACAAGAGTGTTTGAATCAATTATTAATATATTAGTTTTTAATTTAGATGTGCATAATTAAAGCCAATTGGCCGATTACCGATTAATCGGTTATCGATAATCTGCCGATTAATTGGCTGAGCCAATTAATGATAAGGATGGTTGTTTTTAATACTGAGCTAATATTTAGAAAAGTGGTAATTTGAGTCCCAAGTGAATTTTCACTAATATTTCAATTACTTGTGAAACAATAATTTCTCCACCAAAGAAGCTAAGGTTTTGCTTTCATTTCATCTAATAATATCAGGATTTTTTTTTCTTCAAAAAATATTTTTATTATTTTTCAAAATTAGATCGGTAACGTGTCCCCACTAGTAAAGCTTAGCATGCAAACATGTCAGGCGCACTTTTTAACTTTCCAACAAAACGCGCTTGCACAAAAAACGATTCTATTTTTAACCCTCTATTTATATTTTACTTTATGTTTGCTTTAATCGACTTCTGATTTTCCAGCCGATGCAAAATAAGCGTGTCCCTCAGTTCCGCCGTCAGAGCGGTAACAATTACTTTCGATCCATTTTGAGGCATTTCTTTCAGAGATACTGCATGATGCTGAGTAGCTGGTATCATGTTTTATCGCATTGTAATTAAACCTTTTCATTTCTGCATCTAAAATTATAGGTAATTTTTTTTTAAGTGATTTTATAAAATGTGTGTAATTTAAGTCATCAGATCGGTAACGCACGCTAAAATGCGCAGTTTTTGTTATTTTAAAAGTTATTTTATATATATAAGTACATTCCTTGCTTGCAAGTAAAAAAAACTGTGTGTTTTATTTTGGTTTAGCGCGATCGTCTCGGCAATAAAATTAAACCTTCGTCAGTTTGTCAGATCGGTAACAGTGAAAAATAACGAATATATTACCGAACTGACTCTCACGTTTCATAATTATTAAAAAGCAAAAATAATGGGTTTTAGCCATATATATTGAATATTTTTGTTCTTAAAAAACGAAAAGCAATTAATTTTAGTACAATTACTTCATTTGTGGTTAGTATGACTTGACAGTAGAAGTTGGCAAAATAAGAAAAATTGACACTGCAGAAATTAAGTCAATAATTATTTTTTTTTCTTTTTTTTTTTTTTTTTTTGATGCTTCAATTTCTCATAACTTCGCTAAATAGCTAGATAATAACTAGCATGCTAAATTTGAATTTCTGATCAAGAAATTTAATTTCCTGAAACTAGTAAGGAAAAGCAAGCAGTAGAGTTTTGTGTTAAAAAAGTTGAAGTTGTGTGTTGTTTTAAAACAAAATAAGTGTTTTACTAGCTTGGATTTGGTAATCTCGTAATTTATTTTATCTAAAAAATTTATCGCTCATTTTTATTTCCAAGAGCTGCTTCTTTATAATGAAATTTGATTTTTTAGCTAATATATGTATTTTAATATAACTATCTTAATTCTGTGTTAAAAATACAAGGATATGACATAATTTTTAGAGATGTTAATGAAGATTGAAAGCATAAACTCAGATATGTAGCTCATATTAACATCAGATCTATAACACTCATCAGATCTGTAACGGCTTAAAAGTGAGTAATCTAAGGAGGGGGTGAATAATTTCCTTGACCCCCCCCCCTCCTTTTATTTTCTTGCATTTAGATCCAATTTAGACTTAGAATCCAATATTTTTTTCTGCAAAAAAATTTTTTAATCAAGAAACTCCAAATTGGAACTTTTCGAAATATTGGCTCTACTACCAGTTTTACCACCACTAATTTTTCTCTCTTATACAATTCCGAGTTTAGAAATAGTAAGTAATTAATTTCCGAGAGAAGATTTTTTTTCCATTTTCCTAATTTTCGCAAAATAATTCAATATTTTATCAAATTTCTTCGATCAAATTTTCATATTATTGTCAATAATGTTACATTAACACATTGTTAATTATGTTAATTGGACATAAAAATTCAAAAAAGGGTTATGGGGAGTCTGTGGTGAGCACTCCAATTTAGGAGTACTTTTAATTTAATTTTTTTAATAATTAGTTGCAATTTAACTCAAGACTTTCATTCTTTGTGAAACTTAGAGGTTATCTAAAAGCACTATACTAAGGAGAAAACTGTCGTCACATGAAAAATGTTGCAACATTGTTTATTCTAAAGTAGGAGAATTAATCTATTTAAAACTTTACATCAACTCTGAGGATTATTATTACTGCTAATAAAATTATTCATCACAGTTTCTTAGTGAAAGTATACCTTTAAGAATAATATTTAAAAAATATTTTTTACCCGATTAATCGGTCCGATTTTGCTGATTATTAATAACCGGCAAAGTGGCCGGTTAATGGCATAATTATGGCCGATTAATCGGCTACTTCCCTACTTTTTAGTATATTTTCTTTTAATTGTGAGCTAAAGACCCCGTTCTATTTCTTTAGAGAAAACTACTAGATTGTTTCGAAGCGGTTCAATCATGTTACTAATTCTGAAGTGCTCTTGATTGAGATGACAGTAAAGAGAATGGACTATACTTGTCTTCAAAAGAGCCTTAAACAAAATTGGATAACAAATTCAAGTGGCCTGTGCAAACTCTGTAGGAGAAATAATCTATCAACAAAGCAAAGTTTAAAGTTCTCTCCAAACCATAAACATACATTTTACTGTTAATTGAAAAATAATACGTGGAATTACTTTGAACGTAAGAAATGCTGTTTTCATTTGTTTCGACAAAACGACTCAAAAATTTACCTACGGACACATTAAACACGACTATGTTGTGAGCATACACTCAATAACTCAATCGAAGCATCATAATGGAGTTGTCAGAATGAAGCGAAATTTTACACACGTAAGGACAACATTGTTGTAAGAGACATAGCTGACATAACTACACCTCACAATAATTCATAAATAAGTGATAAAATAAATATACAGAAGACCTTCGTTTTGAACGAAAATTGCCGTTTCACGAAGTTGAAGTGCGCTTAACCGAAATCGCATAAATTAACCTAATAGATGTTAGGTGCCCGAGATACAACAAAATACTTAAGAGCAAGAATCTGAGTGTCACGCCTGTGATTCATGACGTCTCCGATTTTTTTCCAAAAAATACCAAATGTTTATTATCTTATTGAAAGACCAAATCCAGAATGTTTGGCTCTAAAGTTGAGTTGTTTAGTTTTTATGGATCCCTAAAGTTGAAGGTGCGGCATCAAAAATTAAGCGGATTTTCAAGACATGGAAGTTGCTGTGTGCCAAAACTCTTACCAGGAACTGTTTAACTCCAATTTTCTTTTTGTATATGGAATATAGAAAGTTGCAACTTTACAAAATGAGTGTTAAATTTGTGGTAAGTTGTTGCCGTAAGGTCAGTGAAGGCCCTCAAAACAAGGCATTTTTGACGTTTTTTATCATTTTTGAGGACTAAAAACAGTTTGTGCATTTCAGTTGGCACGGCAAAAGTAGTGGCGTTTGAAAGACCAGTTTAAGCACTTTAAAATAATTTATAAATAACCGAGGAAAGTTTAACGTGCTTTTAGTTGCGTAAGGCCGAAATATGAAAAATGTCATATTTTACCGATATTCAAACGGTCATAACTTCCTCTGCCAACGACGTATTGAAATATTTTTTTTGCCAATGTCATACTCTATTCTTTGTCTTAACAGAACAGTTGAGTACTTTGAGGCGAAATGTGAAAAAAATTTTTACAAAAAATGTATTTTTTCCTGTGTATTTTTTGTGAAAAAAAATTTCACATTTCGCCTCAAAGGACTCAACTTTTCTGTTAAGACAAAGAATAGAGTATGACATTGGCAAAAAAATATTTCAATATGTTGTTGGCAGAGGAAGTTATGACCGCTTGAAGATCGGTAAAATATGACATTTTTCATATTTCGGCCTTACGCAACTAAAAGCACGTTGAACTTTCCTCGGTTATTTATACATTATTTTAAAGTGCTTACACTGATCTTTCAAACGATACCACTTTTGCCGTGCCAACTGAAATGTACAAACTGTTTTCGGACCTCAAAAACGCTAAAAAACGTCAAAAATGCCTTGTTTTGAGGGCCTTCACTGACCTTACGACAACAACTTACCACAAATTTAACATTCATTTTGTAAAGTTTCAACCTTCTATATTCCATATTAGGGATGCACCGATAAGCAAATTGGCCGATTACCGATTACCGATTAATCGGCAGTTGATAATCGGCCGATTAATCGGCTGAGCCGATTAATGATGAGGATGATTGCTTTCAATTTTACCATCACTATTTTTTCTTTCTTATACAATTCGAAGTTAGAAATAATTAGTAGTTTATTTCCGAGAGAAGATTTTTTCCCATTTTCCTAGTTTTCACAAAATAATTTCAATATTTTTTCAAATATCTTAGAACCAATTTTCATATTATTGTCAATAATAGTATTCACACATTGTTAGAGTTATTATAATTGGACATAAAAATTCAAAAAAAAGGGAGAGGGGAGTCTGTGGTGAGCACTCCAATTTAGGAGTACTTTTAATTCATACTTTTTAATAATCAGTAGCCTTTAATTCAATACTTTTATTCTTTGAAAATTAGAGGTTAACTAAAAGCACTGTGCTAAGAGAAAACTATCGTCACATGAAAAATATTGCAACATTGTCTATGTATATTTATTCAAAGTAGGATAATTAATTTAAAAAAAAAACTTTATATCAACTGTTAGGATTATTATTACTGTTAATAAAGTTATTCATCATAGTTTCTTAGTAAAGGAACAATTTAAAGAATAATGTTTGAAAAATATTTTTTCCACTGATTAATCGGCCAGATTTGGCCGATTATTAATAATCGACAAAGTGGCCGATTATGGCCGATTAATCGGTACTGCCGATTAATCGGTGCATCCCTATTCCATATACAAAAAGAAAATTGGAGTTAAACAGTTCCTGGTAAGAGTTTTGGCTCACAGCAACTTCCATGTCTTGAAAATCCGCTTAATTTTTGATGCCGCACCTTCAAATTTAGGGATCCATAAAAACTAAACAACTCAACTTTAGAGCAAAACATTCTGGATTTGGTCTTTCAATAAGATAATAAACATTTGATTATTTTTGGGAGAAAATCTGAGAGGTCATGAATCACCTCATAATGCTAGGCGTGACAGTTTCTCAGATTCTTGCTCTTAATTCAAGCGGTAGATAAATGCTTTATAAACTGAATATGTAGTTATTCCGATACAATTGCACGACATTCATGCAGAAAGTTGGAAAAAACTTACTGCTTAATAAAAATGTTGAACCAAAGAATTCAACTTTATTGTGAAAAACGAACCGTTTGCAGAAAACAAGAATTTTAATATAACAAGTAGAAAGATAACACAACATTAAAGCATCGTTGAAACTTTAGAAACGAAACAACAGCGATATAAATACAAAAGACTTAGAGTGTTGCCAGATGCTCGACTTTCAACAGCCTCCTTAGAGCATGAAACAGTCCTCTTTCATTTGGCATGAAATGTCGCTAATTTTCGTCGATAATCTTCACACCAATCAAATTTTTCTGTGAATAAAACTGCGGTGCTGGGAGTGCCTTCGTCAGAATGTCCGCACGCTGCTCGTCACTTCTGACGTAATTTATTCGAAAATGTCCCTTTAAAAATTCGTCTTGGACGAATTTGTATCGTTGGTCGATGTGCTTAGTACGTGCGTGGAACACCGGGTTTTTTATGTACTTGATAATACTCTGATTATCAATCTGTAAGATTGGCACTGAAACGTGGTTAGCAATCTCGCCAAATAACCTTTTCAACCATATCAAATCTTTAGTGGCATCGGCTGCCGCCATAAACTCCGCCTCCGTCGTTGAATTGGATATTGCCTCCTGTAGCTTGCTTCTCCAAGTAATTGCACCTCCACCATAAAAAGAAATCACACCTGTGCGAGATCTGCGTGTTTCTGCACAGCTGTTGTTATCTGCGTCACTGAACAACATTAGACTTCTGTCACCTTCACAATTATACACAATACCATGTCCAGTGGTATTGCATAGATATCTTAATGTGGTCTGTACTATTTCCCAATCTATCGCTGTAGGACTGTCTAACTTACGTGACACTAAGCTTACCGAATAAGCAATGTCTGGTCTAGATCCCATCGCCAAATAAAGCAAGCTACCAACTACTGATCTGTAGGGAATTTCACTGCTTAGAGGCTTTGCCTCTTTGATCTGGACCATACCATCTTCATTTGGCGGACTGTAATCAACAGTGAGACTCGATTTCTTCACGGGAATGCGTGATGTTTTGGCATCTCCAAATCGATCAAGAACCTTTCTTGTGAATGCTTCTTGATGCAAGAAGAGCGAGCCGTCTTTCAAACGTTCAACTAGCAGTCCAAGAAAACAACTGAGCGTCGTCACTTTAAGGTTGAAATGTTGCTTGAGTTCATCTATGAATTTGAAAAATGCTGCTTCATCCTGAACAGCCACGATTCCATCGTCAACATAAATTGCCATTAGCATTTTACGTCCATTATCATTGCTTATGAACATGCAATGGTCGGATTTACTTTGAATCATGCCATATTTCTTTAATACTTCAGTAAACTTGGCATTCCAACATCGTCCAGCTTGTTTCAAGCCGTATAGAGGTCGGAGCATCTTGCATATGCGCCCACTTCCGTCATCATATCCTTCGGGTTGACGCATATATATCTCCTCAGTCAGTTCGCCATACAGGAACGCTGTCTCTAAGTCAATTTGAAATAATTTAAGATTCTCCTTGGCTGCTGTGGCGATTATAGCTCGAATAGTATCATAGCGGCAGACCAGGCTAAATGTTTCCCCATAATCAATATATGGAGTCTGTGTGTACCCCTTTACGACTAAACGGCTCTTGAATCTTTCTGTTGAGCCGTCTGGCTTTGTTTTCACCTTATAAACCCAGCGGTTGCCAAGGATTTTTCGTCCATTGGGTGGGTCGACAAGTTGCCACGTTTCATGTTTGGCGTGTGAAGCCATTTCTTCGTCCATGGCTCGTTTCCAGTTGACATGATCAGGAGATTTCGTTGCTTCGTCATATGTTTTGGGCTCATTCAACTTGAGAACACTGCAATATATTTCGTAGTCGTCAAATCTGGCAGGGCGTTGGATAGTTGAACGGTCTCGCAATGTATGAGTTGTCATCTGTATTGGTTCATCTTCATCCTCGCATGGATTATCAGCCTCCTGCAAGTCTGCATCAATAATCGGAAGTTTAAACTCCATGTCATTTGATGAACCAGTACTAGATGTCGCTTCTACAGGCTGGGAAGAAGGACCAACTTGCTGTTCATTGAACACTACGTTGGTACACTTTATCGTGTCGTTCTTTGACGGTATGAACACTCGATATCCATCGTCGTCACAATAACCAACCAAGTAGCCCTTTACAGCTTTGTCTTCCAATTTGTTTCTGTTGACATCTGGTACATGTACAAATGCAGCTGATCCAAAAATTCGAATCTTGTTGATGTCTGGCTTGCGTCTAAACCATTTCTCAAACGGAGATTCTCCTACGGTTTTACTTGGTCCTGTTCGATTGAGAATGTAGACAGCGGTAGATGCTGCTTCTGCCCATAAAAACTGCGGCAAGCCTGAATCCTTCAGCATAGTGCGAACTGCATTCATTATTGTTCGATTCTCCCTTTCGACCAATCCGTTTTGTTCAGGCGTATATGGCATAGTTACTCGAAACTTGATTCCTGCATCATTTGTCAGCTTCATTAATTCCGCATTGTTGAACTCGCGACCACCGTCTGTAACCAGTTCTTTAACATTTATCCCTTCCTTGTTGGTCCGAACAAGAAACTGCTTGACTTTATCCACAATCTCGTCTTTATACCTCAAAAATTCCACGCTTCTGAACTTTGAATAATCGTCTTTCAGCACTAACATATACTTCTTGCCACCTCTTGACAATACTGGGGATTCGAGCAAGTCTGCGTGTATTATCTCGCCACACGTCTGTGTTTTGAATCTCTTTGATTTAAACGTTCGTCGACTTTGTTTACCGTATGTACAAGGCTCGCAAAACACTCTATCATCGATGAAATCGATATCATTCTGACGTAGGTACTGCTTCACATACTGTATTCCCTGGTGCCCCAGCCGTCGATGCCAAAGTGATAACGACAATTTTGTCGTCACCGTCATTGCCGTATCAGGGAAAGGGGTTGTCATGTCGTTCTCAATGAAGTAGGCAAAAGCGGCAGAACCTCCTTTTGGTTTGACTGGTTTTGCACGTAGTTCAAAGAGTCCATTTGGTGAGCATGGAGCCTCTAAAAGTACATTATCAGGGTTTTCTTTACGGAAGAAACGACAAGTCATGTCGTCTGAATCACCAAAGTTCGAGATACCTCGATTCATCGCCTTTGAAGCTGATAGCAAATTTTTGCCAATATTCGGTGCATATAGTACGTCACTGAGAACTATAGATTTTTCTACGTTTCCAACTATTGCACACATTTCAATGTCCCCACAGCCGTAGGCCGGTATTGTCTGCTTGTTACCAACCATGATTTCTCCTAGTTTGTCAAAATGACGGTACGTCTTAAAGAACTCAGCTGAATTCGTAATGTGTGCTGTAGCTCCGTCGTCTTTGAGCCACACACTTCGGTCACTTTCGTCGTCTTGGCATGCAAATGCACTGCATTTAGAATTCGCAATAAAGGTTGTTGTCTGGCCATTCGTCGTGGATGGCGTATCAGGAAAATCTGGACAAAATTTACCAATATGCCCGGGCTTATTACAACGAAAACAGATGCCATTAAAACCTTTCGCACCGTCTTTGGTCTTACTAAGTTTATTCGTCGTCTTGGCATTATTTGTAGAGGGCTGGGATTTTTTCACCGTCTGTGTCTTTTTCCATCCCTTCTTCAATTTCTTTTCATTGCAATTTGCACCATATTTCGCATCCACTGTGAATGTTGTCGTCGTCTCGTCTCTAACTTCTTGGTTTCGTCTTTGCAATCGCATGTTGATTTGTTCAATTAATTTTTCTGGCGATTTTTCTGCCTTTGGCAATGAATCCCACTGCGATTTGAATTCACGGTATTCATCTTCAGGAAGGATAGATAATATTCTAGGCACTAGAAGGTTTGGCGGTAATTTTCCTTCACCGCTCAATTCTTGCTCACGTTGAAGTTCAACCCACAGTGTTCGTAAACGTGCCAATGCTTGCATAACATCTTCACCTTTTTCTATCCGGAAAGTGAAAAATTGTTGCAAAAGAGTGTCTAATTTTACGCTTGACACTTTGTCAAAATTGTTCAGCAACTCTTTCCATATCGCAACGGCAGAATTGCCATGCATGCGTATTAAGTTCAACACATTTGGCGACACATTTGTGCGAATTATAACAGCTGCTTTTGCATTTGCTTTTACATACGCTTTTACCGATTGGTTGTATTCCTTTAGCGCTTTTTCAGTTGCTCCTTCTACAGGTGCTTGTGGCTCGGTAAGGGAATTATTAATAATGCCCTCACAATCGTTGAGCACTAACAGAGAGTTTATTTCGAATTTCCAGTCAATCCAGTTAGATACACCTTCTAACTTGGTGCAGTTATAAAAATTTCTAGGTTCCATAATAACGTCGTCTATTTAAATATTAGGAACTAAAAATAAGAATACCAGAGTTCAACCGTGGAAATATATCGATAATAAACTCACTTCGAAAACACCAATTTAAAATTCTTCGTCATTTACAATTTATCTGCGCAGGTTAGCGTCGCTATCGCCCATAACCTATTGTGAAAAACGAACCGTTTGCAGAAAACAAGAATTTTAATATAACAAGTAGAAAGATAACACAACATTAAAGCATCGTTGAAACTTTAGAAACGAAACAACAGCGATATAAATACAAAAGACTTAGAGTGTTGCCAAACGGCGATAGCACAATAATGAAAAAAGAGTTGTTGCCAGATGCTCGACTTTCAACAAACTTGTTCACAATATAATCTTCACATATGAAACAAAACCTCATCTTATTAGAAAAAAAAGTAAGATTGGAATCTAAAGATTGTCAAAATTAGCTTTATAAATGCCGAATAATAATATGCTTATTTTGATCTATGTTAGGATAGGTATAATAAGTAAAAATAATTTCTTAGGTCAGTAAATTCTTTTTTTTTTTTTTTTTTTTCACATGTTCATCCAATACTAAGCATACGGGAACAATCGAATAGATTTTTGAAGAAGTTCTTATGTCCTGCATTTTAAAACCAGCCATGAACTCAGTTTCCAAACATCTATTCATATGTTGTTTACCAATTATGTTAAGTGCACTCTTAATGGCAAACAACTTATTACGATTAATATAGCTGCATTAATTCCTGATGAATTCCAACTCATATTACAACTTAAAATTCGTGTAATCCTAAGTCCACTTAATAGAAGGAGGTGGAAAAAGGGAAAGCAAATGAAATTACTCTATCATTGTGGATGCTGCATAATGTGAAAAATAGGTATTATAATTAACTACAACTTATTTCACAATTTAAACAAGCAATTAGAGAAAAAAAAGAGGAACGTTCTTTGGGGGCTGTTTCATCCTTTTATCCCGAGGAAAAGATTAAAGCGTTCTAAATTGATAATTATTACATATAAATGAAGTTAGTTTAGTATAATTTCCTTATTGAAAATAAAAAATTTCCACGACTTACTGTGTATCATTTTTTTAAATTAGTACACAACTGTTGTTTTCCTTATCTGCCCAGAATGCTTTATAACCGCATAGGGTGTTTTATTTGTAAAACAATAAGTTTTATCTTTCACCGAGCAAAATAAATTAAAAATATAAAAAATAGTCAGATGCAGTTTAAATACTAAAACTGTTGAATGATCTTTAATGCCATTGAAAAGTACCATGTTTGAAAATTTTCGTCTACTTTTCCCGTAGAAAATCTACACAACAACATTGCCCCCCCCCCCCATGCTGAATCGACTGAGCTTAGTGACGGATATTGTTACACAGACCCGTCATTTAGGGATCTGGGGGAGCGGCAATTTGCCCCCCTCCCCGTGTGTTCGAAGTATTAATGTATTTTCCTGTAAGTGGGAGTGGCTTTGCCATTTTTGGTAAAATTTACATTGCGTTTTCACCCTTTACCCCTCCCCCCCTTGAAAAATTCGAAACGACGGGCCAATTGTTGCAGTAATTTATTATTGTTCTTAGAGCTATCTTTTTACCTGGAATTCCGTGTTTTTTTTTTTTTTTTTTTTGTGATCGAGATGTATTCAAGAAAAAAACCTCTCCCAAATACTTTTTACAAAGGAATGGGAAAATTCAAGAAAAGTTTATGAAATAAGATAATAAAAATAGTAACGTCTAGAGAAATTGCGAAAAAATCAAAAATCTTCTAGGTTGAAATTTTCAACGTGTGAAAATATAATTCAATGGCTAACTATAAATTGCAATTTATGCACATATTACATGGATTTACTGCATATTTATATTATAATACTCATATAAATTAAACAGGTAATGTATTATGTACATTAAGTATGAAATCTGTAATAATTGTCAGATCTGTCACGTTCGCATCATATCAGTAACGCTCAAAGACCCTTCCCTAAAATGGGGGTAAATATTTACCTTGACCTTGCCCTAATTTTTATAAAAAATCTGTTACTAATGTGTAGCTGAAATACCCTATTAATTTTATTTTCTAAGTATCTTTAAAAATTGAAAATTTCCATGGTCAAATTGGCACTTTTCCTGATATTCACCCCTATAAAGAACAAAAATACTATATCATAGCACCTTACAGTGAGCAAGAAACCAATTCAAGTTTTTGAACCCCTAGTCTGTCTCGAATCAATGCAACAAACGGTTTTACAACGATTTATCTTCTAAATATCGGCGATTTAACATCATTCAGGACATTATTCGTAAAATATCGCCAATAGCACCAATTTGAACCCGAATTCGAAAAATCATTTTTTTCGCCGAATTTGTCACTAACTCGGCGACTGGTGACCAGGCTTGGAGTAATCGTCGATAACGTAATCGTAATCCGCGTAATCGATTACATTTTTTTGTAATCATAATCATAATCATAATTTGGAAATGGAGCACTCGTAATCGTGTAATCGTAATTTTAATTAAGTTTTTCTTGCGTAATCGTAATTGTAATCTATGTTTGAATAATCGTAATTTGGCCTTGTAATCGTGTAATCCCGACTTGCTGAAAGCGAAACCTTCTAAGTTACGTTTCAACAATGGGGGATAGATAAGAGTTCAATACAGGCTTCGGAAAGACTTGGGAACTGTTCAGTGATCGTTACCGGCTGTTTGTAAATGAGGGCAATAAAATTGAGCCCTAAGTGCTTTTCAATCTTTAGGCGCCTATAAAAAAAACATCTCCCCTTGATTTTTAGGATGGGTCATCAATTTTTCCTTTCATCAGCTGTCAGTGAGAGCAACAAACGAAGTCGCGTTCGCCGCCACCTAGGAATAGAACAGTGGTATCAAAATACTAGCACATGTTTTCAGTTCGACTGGATTCTGGAAACGGTTATTGGGGAGAGAATCGAGGCGGCCCCAGTTGAGGAGAGAATCGCGACGGCCCTGCGGTTATATGCCTTTCGGTGCTTTTTTTCCCCCCCAACTTTCATTAGCGGAAAAGGAGGAATTTTGTCAGAAGAAGAGCGAATTTGTAATTGTACTTCAGGTACATTAACTTTATGCTTTGTATTTTAATGCCGATTTTATTTTTAATTAAAAAGTATAAAAAGAAAAAGTTGTGTGCTTATAGATTATTAAAACATTTGTTCATGTGTATGATTGAAATCAATAATTTATTTTTAAATATTAATTATCTTTTTATGCTTAGAATAATTTCAATATACTTATGTATTTCTGTTTATTGTTTTAGTTTCACGTTTCTAGTATCAATAATAGCAGTATATCTTAAAAAATCTGACATAAAATATTGTTATAAAATGATTATACAAGCAAAAAAAAAAGAAAAGAAACTTGATATCAAGAATTCATATGAAAACTTTTTACTCATTTTCTAATTATACATGGTGAGTCCCAAAAGTAATGCGAAAAAATTCATAAAAAAACACTTACTGAAGATATTCATACAAAAAGTCAAAAATCCTCAAAATAGCACCCTCTTGCATTGATACACTTCTGAAGACGGTGTTTCCAACCCTGGAAGGCATCTTGGAAGGCTTGTTTTGGAATGTCCTTTAGAGCCGATGTGACATGAGCTTGAATACTCTCAATCGAGCCCCAATGTTCACCTTTCATTGCTCCTTTCAACCTAGGAAATAGAAAAAAGTCCACAGGAGCCAGGTCAGGACTGTAAGGAGGCTGGGGAACCAATGGGGTGTGAGCCCTGGCCAGGAAGTCGTTAATAATGAAAGCGCTGTGACTCGGCGATTTATCGTGATGAAGTTTCCACGTGTCCTTGATGTCGTTTCGGCGACGGGCGACAGTCCTTTTCAGTCTTTTAAGCACTTCCAAGTAGAAAACTGAGTTAACTGTTGTCCCAGTCGGTACAAATTCGTGGTGCACAATACCTCTGACGTCAAAGAAAACAATGAGCATGGTTTTGATCCTGGACTTGCTTATGCGTGCTTTCTTGGGACGGGGAGAGAATGTGGTGTGCCACTCTGATCTCTGCCTTTTTGTAACAGGGTCATACTCAAAAATCCAGGACTCATCGCCGGTTATAACTACGTTCAAAAAATTAGGATCTTTTTCACACATTTACAACATTTCTTGGCATCGGAGCACTCTCAGGTCTTTTTGTTCGTCGGTCAAAGCTTTTGAAACCAGTTTGGCACACACCTTTCTCATGTTCAAATCTTCTGTGACAATGCGATGAACTGTTGATTCTGTTAAGTTTAGAGTCTGTGCTATCAATTGAAGGCTCAATCGTCTGTCAGAGTTCAAACAATCACACACAAACGTCACATTTTCGTCGGCTCGTGAGGTTGACGGCCGCCCGCTGCGAGGTTCGTCCGTGATGTTCTCTCGACCATCCATGAATGACTTATGCCATCGTAAAACGGGATTGGGACAAGCAATCAGTCCCAAAGGCCTGCTGAATTAATTGAAATGTTTCGGTGCCAGACTTCCCAAGTTTAACACAAAACTTGGTAGCGCACCGTTGCTCCTTCGAATTGTCCATTTTCTCGTGTCACATTTACTGAAAAAGGGGTTCCCTATATACACGTTCTGTCTCTCTGGCAGCTGACAACTAAAAAACACCTGGCGCAATTTGAAGCCTACACCCCCCTACACCTGGCCCAGCTGGTTAGAACACGCTGCGCTGTATCATTGCGCCAGAAAAAAATCATTCGCATTACTTTTGGGACGCACCATGTATTGTTTCAAGCATTGTTCGATTGTATACATTTTAAATATTAATGGAGTTGGAGAATAATGCGTAAAAATATAATACATATATATATATATATATATATATATATATATATATATATATATATATATATATATATATATATATATATATATATATATATATATATATATTTTATGTGGGTAAAAGGTTTGCTTCATGCTTATTAAGTCAATATTTTGTAACAAAGCCGTTATTTTTTCATCATATTTCGTTGCTAAGGCTAATTATCCGAAAAAATCAAATTTCATTTGAAGACAATTTTGTTTATAGGCTGCATTATCTATACATATAAAGATGACGGGCTCTGTATGTATGTTTGTAACCGATGGCTAGAAGCCCCCACAGCACCTACCGACCTGAAGCTTGGCACAAATATTCGAACGTATCCCAGTAAAATGCATAACATTATAAGAATATAATAACTTTACTTCAGAGGGTCGGAGTGAACCTTAATTTACTCAGTTGACATCCTTAAAACATTTATTGCACGGGCATCGCCGTGCGGATACTGCTAGTAAAATAAAATAAAGGTAATATTCACGTGAAATGAATACATACAAATAGAGAAGTAATAAATAAATTATTTAAGTAAAATAACTACATCTTACAATTCATTACACAATATTTAATGGTGAAATATTAAAAAAATTGAAAAGTGTCCAGAATTAAATCCACTAGTGCATGTACCTGTATCTAATCACCTATACATGGATAAAATAGCTGTGCAGTATTTAAGTGTAATTTAAATGGTTCAAATTAATTTGGATGTGCTTTTGTTTCATTTATCGCTCCTTTACTGCAGCAACGTCAAAATTCAAAAAAATAAATTAAATAAATAACTAAATTAAAGAAAATAATAATTAATCCTTAAGTTAAGATTACACAAAAGTTGCAATCATCATTTCATTCATCTCCATATTAGATAATCAAAAATCAGAATTTTTGAACTATAACGCTCTTGTCGTAAATGAACATTATGTAATGATATATATATATATATATATATATATATATATATATATATATATATATATATATATATATATATATATATACAGGGTGTCCACTCCAATCGTGGACCAATAGCTAATTTCTAAACCGTTAGAGATAAGCATATAGTTTATTTAGGAAAAAATCTCCAAATTACGAAAGGAATTTTGGGTCTATTCAATATTTTTCAAAAAATCAAATTTTGAAAGAGTTACGAAATTTAAATTTTTATACAGCCCCCCAGTCCTATCAATCGTATTTAGTAAAACATTCTTGACACTGTAACGTTTAAAACTAAAAAAAAATCACTCTTCTACCACAAAAATTGACCGAGTTATGACGTTTTGAAAAATCAAGATTTTGAAAGAATTCGCATACGGTCCCTTAAGCGATCTCTCGATGACGTCATGAAACAATACAAAATCTTGATTTTTCAAAACGTCATAACTCGGTCAATTTTTGTGGTAGAAGAGTGATTTTTTTTTAGTTTTAAACGTTACACTGTCAAGAATGTTTTACTAAATATGATTGATAGGACTGGGGGGCTGTATAAAAATCTAAATTTCGTAACTCTTTCAAAATTTGATTTTTTGAAAAACATTGAATAGACTCAAAATTCCTTTCGTAATTTAGAGATTTTTTCCTAAATAAACTATATGCTTATCTCTAACGGTTTAGAAATTAGCTATTGGTCCACGATTGGAGTGGACACCCTGTATATATATATATATATATATATAGGTAATTATCAAAATAATAGAAACACTTGAGATTCATAAGAAAAATTTACCGTTCATCGCAAAATAAGCGATCAATTGTTCTTTAACTTTAGTCATACAAAATATAGACTTCACCGGACATTTCCACATTGAAATTAAATCACCCATGCATTTGGGGGACGACAAGAAGGGGGGGTCGGAAGAAAAATCGCTTTTTGACCATAACTCTTCGAAAATAGATCGGAATAAGGTATAAATTTCAGTAATTAATTATCATACTATGTATAATTACTGTACAAATTTTTATGAACGTACCACTCTTACTTCCGAAGATATGAAACAGTTTTTAAAAAACAGAAATTTTATTTAAAGGGTTTTTACCCATAACAAGCAGACTTTTTGAACAAACCTTATCAAAACTTCAGGAAAGATGACAAAATACAAGAGAAAGAACATACTAAAACGGTAAATAAAAATATTAAAAATCCGATGAGATATGAATGTTAAAAGGAAATAATTTTTCACGGCGCATGCTCAAACACCAGAAATTTATAACTACAAAAATATTGTACCCGGATTTATACTGCATCTTATAAAAAAAGTTTCAGTTGAATATCATGAAAATTGAAAAAGATAGCAGCGATCTAGTGAGCTGTATTTCATTCATTCGCAGACAATACATAAATAGTGAGGGACTGTCCACCAAGAGCTATTTTTAAATTAAAGGCTATTGCGTCGTCGTTCAAAACCAAAGTTTCAGGGTGTGTCCAGATAGCATTTAAGCATACCGTACTCGATTTTGGACATGCGAAAAGATGCGCGCTATCATTGGTCGAATTGCTGTCAATCAATTGCCTAACCCCGCCCATAGGTTCGGAAAGTACAGGAAGTGAAAGAAAAATGTCAGAACAGACTGTAAACGTCGTGCTAAGAGAGGGGAGGGGGGGTCGATGTCACTGCCTTGACATCGTAAAATAAACACTTAAAATTGTTAGAATCAAGCAAACCAGTGTTTTATTCTAAAAATAAACATAGAAATAACTTCTATGCAAATTCATCCCAAAACACGTATTAGTGCCATCTATATGTAAACACAGAAAGCAATTTATGGAAATTCAATTTTCTTTTATAACTTAAAACCAGTGCTCCAAATGTATTGGATTACTGTTCTTGATTAATAGGAAAACGAATGTTCGCACCCTTTTAAAACAGTTCTGAAAGTGCTGCAAAAATACTATATTTATATTTTACATATTTTTGATTTTTTTATACAAACAAGATAGTATCTTAGAAATTTATTTTTAAGTAAGAGGGGGAAAATATTAAATTTTTTCCTCAAGTGTTTGAGGCTTAAGGTATAGATATTTTTTTATTATTACTCTTAATGCGATATGTGTACATGTACATGTATTAGCATCTGTTTTATCAGTTCAAGAATTATTAATCATTAGACAGTTAAAAATGTTCACATACATTTTCTTTAAGCAGGAATTTCTATAAAACGTTTTTAGTGATTATCCGAATAATTATTAATGAAGAAATTTTCCTGATTACTTGCCCTGATGAAGTGTCTCGTGCGGACAAGGTACAGAAATTTTAAATGAAGAAATTAAATGATTTAGTCTCAAGGGCGGATCCAGAAATGCCCCAAGGGAGGGGCGATTACTTTTTTTTCTACTTGCCCTCCCTTTTTTTAACCATATTTTCTGGTTAACACATGTTTATTACAAATGTTTCGGTCTTTAATTTCGAAAAAAATCTAGATCAGAGCCCTGAATACCAACCATTTCTCATAGTATCATCAAAGATCATCTAAAATTGCCTTTTTAGAACTTCAAAGTAGAAAAACTGCCGGAGAAGAGTCCCTCAAGGGAGGGTCGGTCGCCCCCATCGCCCCTCCCTTGTATCCGCCCCTGTTAGTCCCCTTGAAAACCATATTTATTGGGTTTTATTTAACATCTCGTCTAATTGAAAAAAAAAAAAAAGTTTAGTGTCGAGTACTTAGTGCTACCTTGAAGTATGATTTTTTCCCCTCTCTTAATTTTCAGTTACATCAAACACTCATGGAGTAAAAAGAATGCAGGACAAGCAGAAGAATAAATTATGTATTTATATACTACATAGTTATTCACAGATAGCACTAACGACTTTCCAGAATAGGAAAAGAAATGGAACATTTATATCTATTAAATTCACACGCTTGAAAGTAACATTAAATTCAGCGGACGTGCAGAAATCGACAGCTATAATTTCCAAATTTTATAACCTTGTTAAAAGCTTTACTGATGTATAACAGATTCTCCCTTTACAAAATAATACATTTTACAATTGAATCAATTATATTTTCCAATATTTTAGAGCCAATAACAAAAAAAAATTACGTATACGTAAAAAGATTTAATGCGCATTAAAGTAGCCAAAAATTCAACAGTTTTAATAATCTAAAAAAGTTTACTTTGAAATCCAAAAAAAAAAAAAAAACAAGTTATCCTTATAAATAATTATCTGTTAATCATTTTTACAGAAAACATAACAGCGGCACAATTTAATTTATAAGCTAATAAATAGAACGTCAAAAAATATTTAAAAAAGCATTTATAATTAAAATAAGCCATTAAAAAAAATTACCAGCAAACGTTTTTTAATATGATGGGCACGAATTTCTCATGCTCCATTGCTATTTGTTTTCTTTTCAAATTCTAGCAAAGAAGTTTGTCTGTCATGAACTTAATGTTGCTTAAGTTGCCTGTTATAAAAATGCTTTTACCATTTTCTACCACGAAATTATGAAAATTTCAAGTAAATACTCGTCTTTTATTTTTATGGAGAGCTGGGCGAATTCATTTAGGCTGTATCTCACCAGGAAAGTACGCGATCATGGAATAATGATTTTTTTTTTTAAATCATCACCAATCGAAAGAGCATTGTAAAACATTTTTCTGGCCCCTGTTATCGAAATATAAGGTCCTAAAGTCAGCTAATTTTTTTTGAAAAATCGCCAATTTTAGCGAGTTATAATGAAACTGGAAGCTGCTGTGCGATTACACTATTTGCGTCCAACGGGAAACTTGATTCCATTTTTGGTCATCTGCAAAGCTTTTGAAAGACGCCTTACAAGAATCTTTTACTTTACCTGTGCGAGTTAAAGCAAAAAGCTACTATCAAGCCTATGACATGGAAAGCAGAGAGCTTTTTAAAGAGGAAAAACAATTTTAAACAACACAACAAAATTAAATTTAATCGTACTATTTGCGATTAAAGCAGGTCCCTTGTTTAAAGGGAGTCCCCCTTGTTAAGGGACCCTTGTCAACAGGAGGTGACAACTCAACCTCCTGTTTTTTTTTTAAATTATTTTTTTTAAGTGTTCGTACAATTCTGTAGTATGGGGGGGGGGTATATTTAGGGTTTTTAATTGTAAAAATTGCAAATATAAATTTTTTCAAACCACTTTTCTTTTGGTGGGTCCCCTCGAAATTTCGAGTTGAGCCGCACCATAGTTTGCGGATGCTCGCTGGTAAGATAAATTCACTTTATCTGCCAGTTTGTTGGCTATCTTAGCTACAATAAGAGGATTTTTGCCTCCGGCTCGATCATTGGCTATTCCTAACTGAGGAGCCCATAATAAGGGCGAAACTGCAGTCTTAGGATGCTATGATCGAGCTGTGTGTGCATTTGCTACATCTTTTACTTTATTTGCGAATGACCAAACATGGAAATGATGCGATGTCAAGCAAGCAGCGGAAGGGAGAATCGGGAGGTAGCTTCAATTTCTTGCCAAGTCTTCAAATTTGGCTACTTTTCGGCCGACTTTAAGACCCCTTATCTCGAAAACGAGGGGACGAGGGCACTTGATCTTTGGGTCAAAGACATGTCTCAGTATGCTCTTTCAAATGGTACCATTTATAACTTTTTTCATTATTACTTAAGTCGAGTACTTTCCTGGTCAGAATAACATTGCCTTTGTTTTGGCGTCGAAAGAAGATCTTTCGATAAGTCGATTCGACCAATGATAGCGCGAATCTTTTCACATGTCCAAACTCGAGTACGGTATGCTTAAATGCGTCCGGATACTTTTGGCCACCTACGTATAAGGTCTTTTTGGCCGAATAGGCGAAATGTGACTCCTATGCCGAATATAAATTTTCAAACTGTATACAATTTAACAATGAAAAAAATGCTCGATTGTCATCACACTATTTGTGGACAACCCCTCTCTATTTTTGTATTGCCTGCGAATGAATGAATTACAGCTCACTAGATCGCTGATATCTTGTTCAATTTTTACAATTATCAACTAGAACTTTTTTTATAAGATGCAGAATAAATCAGGGTAAAATATTTTTGTAGTTATAAATTTCTGTCGTTTGCGCATGCGCCGTGAAAAATTATTTCCTTTTAACGTTCATATCTCATCGGATTTTTAATATTTTTATTTACTGTTTTAGTATGTTCTTTCTCAAGTATTTTGTCATCTTTCCTGAAGTTTTAATAAGGTTTGATCAAAAACTCTGCATGTTATGAGCAAAAACCCTTCAAATAAAGTTTCCGTTTTTAAAAAAATGTTTCATATCTTCGGAAGTAAGAGTGGTACGTTCATAAAAATTTGAACAGTAATTATACATAGTATGCTAATTAATTACTGAAATTTGTAGCTTATTCCGAGCTATTTTCCAAGAGTTATGTGCAAAAAGCGGTTTTTCTTCCGACCCCCCTTCTTGTCGTCCCCCAAATGCATGGGTGATTTAATTTCAGTGTGGAAATGTCCGGTGAAGTCTATATTTTGTATGACTAAAGTTAAAAGAATAATTGATCGCTTATTTTGCGATGAACGGTACATTTTTCTTATGAATCTCAAGTGTTTCCATTATTTTAATAACTACCTTTATATATTCCTCACAAATCTGTAATCGCGTAATCGGCACATGATAACCGTAATCGATTACTCTTTTTACGTAATCTAATCGCTGCTGTAATCGTAATAGCGATTTCATAGATGACTGTAATCGTAATCGTAATTGTAATCTCCAATTTTTCATGTAATCGTCACCGTAATCGATTACGTTTTCTCGTAATTGACTCCAAACCTGCTGGTGACAAACACTTAGCGAGCAAAAGATTGGCGATATATCGCCAAGTGGTCGCCAAATCAGTACATCACTTAAGCCTGCATAGACTTTGGCAAATTTACCACAAAAAGGCAAAAGACCCAACTTGGAACATAGGAATACAACCAAAAGATTAGATGAACAATTAGCCCACACGCAGATTAAATGCAAATTTTTATTCTTTTACGTCTTACCGTTTTTGTGTTATGCGATATATTTACTTATACGTCAATACGGAAGTCACGAGAACCCAAGTAGCACACTTCGTTTTTTAAAGGTTGTGAAATGGTTATTAACGTTGTGACAACGGATTAAAAACGTTTATAAAACGTTAAAACGTTTTTTGTGCTACCTGGGAAAACTCCTGATAAATAGCTCAGAAAGAGTCGAAATGTATGCTTCCGCTGTTTATATGTTTATAGGCACATATGCACGTGCTGACTGGTCGAAAAAACTACTCAAAATTTATTCGGGGTGGGGGGGTGGGTAATAGAAATTTTGACCGAAATTTGAGTGAAATTTTTTTCGCGATTACAATACTTCCTTTGCTACGCAAAAATAGTATAGTACAATGTGGTAGAAAATGTTTCAAAAGTCCAATTTTTTGTAATTCCGCTAAACTTTCCACCATACTACGGCTTATCCGCAAACTAAAACCTGTAAAAAGAAGTAAATTATTATAGAAATATGTAAAAAAAATAAAAGAAACATAGAAAAATAATTTTTTAATAGTATTAAAAGAAAAATTTAAGGTATTTGAAATTTTTTTTAACATTGAAATTGCATTTTTTTTTCTTTCAAAATTTGAAGCTCATGTTCAGTCTAAATACAAAAATAAATTTAGTTTAATTACTTTTTCCACATTTAGGACACAAAAATGCATCTTTTTTCTGATATTACACGACGCATATCTAAAATATTCATTTCACTGCCCACCCCATTACACATATTCAACAATTCTTAATATTTGATATAATTACATTCTAACGTTTATAAAACAGCCAATTTATTTGTTTTCCAAATAATACCTCCCTTGAATATTTAGGATTTTCTGTTAAATCTATCATACTTTTCACTACCCAAAAAAGGGGGAAAAGCGGGATTTCAACTGTAATCTGAGCACCTAAATAGAAAATAGATTTTTACGTTGTTGAAAAAGATGCATCTGTTGGAAAAGAAGAGATGCAATGATAATTTAAAATCGTTTCCCGACATTAAAACCCCTTCTTCAACTCTATTCTAATATTCTCTTTTGAGAAAAAGCTTCAAAAGGTCGGCGAACTTAACAACCAAGCAAACAAAATTGAAGAGAGCTGCAAAAGGAGAAGATTGAAATGATCCACACCCAGTTTTATTTTTAGAAGCAGTTAATGGTTTTAAGCATTGAAGAGACTGTATGAAAGCAAATTGCCATTATGAGTTAACCACTGAACAGATAATTTTTCAAAGTTTTTTATGCTAAAATTACTTAAACTCAAGCCAACATTTAAGCTGAGGGGATTATTGAATATTTTGAATCTATGTTATGGGGACACCACACATCATTCCCACATCATTCCTTCAATCCAAACACAAAACCTGTTTTCTTATTCTGTTCGGTTCGAGTTTTGCTCAATGATTTTTTTTCCTAGAAATACTCAGATAAAAATGAGCTCTGTTCAGAAAATTAATAGAAACAAATTCTTTTGATTCTCAAGATTTATACCGAAACTAAGAAAATCGTAACAAAAATTTTCAAAACGGTAATAAATCGAACGAGAAATTATGAATATTTTATGCCGTTGGGAATTCTTACTAGAAATTTTGAAATCGCTGACACCATAACAGAATTTTTTGAGATGGTAAGAAGAAATACTAGAAACTGTTGCTGGGGCGCAGTAGCGGAAGAATTTAAAGGTTAAATCAGGCCGTCATTTAGGGGGGTCAGGGGGTCAATCCCCCTCCCCCGGTTTTGAGAAATCAATATATATTTACAAAAAGTGGGCGTGGTTTTTATGTTTTCTGATAAAATTGCATTGTGTTTGGACCCTTTGCCCCCCCCCCCCACTTAAAAAACTTGAAATGACTGCCCGAGGTAAAATTCCCTCTTAGAACTCCTACAGATTTTTTTCAACAAATGAAGAAAGAGAAAAAAAAAAGTGTTTAAAACTTTTCCAAATGGGCTAGGTTTAAAAAAAAATAGCTTACTGCTTATAGAGCGAGAAGCAATCACATGTTACTTTCCAATACTTAAACACACAAATAATATTTTATAATGATCACCCTTACTAGTGTATAATAGGATAGGTCGTTTTAACTTTTATTAACCCATTAATGCCTGACTTTTTTTTCCAAAGATACTTTGCTGGTTACACGGCTACAGAACACACTTTACAATCATTATGCGCTGCAATCTGTTAGTAATGAATTGAAACAATGCCACAGTAATAATTGAACACTATTATTTGGTTGTAATGTTCATTTTTGGTCAATTCAAACACTTTTTGGACCGTCCCTAAAAAGGGACGCTAGGCATTAATGGGTTAAAAATAGAAAACGCCTGTGGTGAGAAAAGTTGTGTATTGGTATCAAATGTTTGTAGAAAAAATTGCCTTTGAAATCAAAACATATTTACATATCTCGCAAGACCCTTGAAGTTTCGACATTTCATTTCACACTCCAGGGTCCCCCGCACCTACCACAGCTTCTTGGTTTAACCGGGATAGGGCCCTGAAGAGCGCTCTGATCCTAATTTTGAACCAGAACCTAGGGTCGAGCAAACCCTAGACCCAGCACCCCCAGAGGTATCGTTTCACTTGGAGGACTTTGTGGCCACGACATTTTTAACGCCTCCCAGCCACCATTAATCAAGACGATTAATGGTGGCTGGGAGGCCAAGTTTCGACAAATATGAAAAAAAAAAAAAGCATTTTAAGTTTAGTTTTTAAAATTTTTATGCATGATGTTTTTTTAAATCGCCACTAGCACAGAGACGCTCATAGCCCACGGAAAAAAAAGTATTTTGATATAGTAAAATATTTAAGCGCTTCCACAGGCCCTTTAAGTTTCGCCAAATGCGTAAAAATGCATTTTTATTTTCATTTTAAAAAACTTGTGCATGAATTTTTTAAAGCGCCTGGTGCGTAAATGGCTGCACGATAAGATTCTTTGTTCATGAAAAAAATATTCTGACACCGTATGATATTTTATTCATTTGAAGCAGAATTTTTATTCAACGAATTTTCTAAAATTAAAATTATTTTAAACCCTTTTCCCATGTAGCAGCACTATACAGCCTGTATCAATACGTAAAACCAAAACTATTTGCTATTGTATGCCTCCTGTTATGAAAGACAGAGCGTTTCTGGTGATTTGGTGGACAACGTTTTTAGGCAGTTTTCAGAACATATTATATTTTTGAAAAGCCATGAATATTACGTTAAAAGTATCAAATATTTTGAATATGACTTGTTTTCTTTTTCCATTGATTTTTAGACCAATTTATTTATTGACAGGAATCAACTATATGTCTAGGAACTTTATTAAAATATTGCTAGATAGGTGGCACTGAAAACTTCAAAAATATTTTACTATTTCACTTTGCCCTACATTCCCCTACTTCCAGCGCTATACAAATAGCTTTCGGGAAAACCAAGTATTATGTAGTAATTAAATACCTTTGTGCTATTGATGTAGAGAAAATTTTGAGCTGAAAATTTTGACAGACATCCCTGTGCATCCATAAGCTCAAAAATTTTTTGCGTTGAAAAAGGCGTTCCTTGTAACGTCGAAACTCGTGTCTGCAGTATCCCAGCGTATTTGTGCCTCCTTAACGTTGTAATTTTCTCCACAAGTATATGTCTTTTTTTTTTTCTCCTGAGGCTAAAGTGCTTCTTGGTGAGCTCCGAATGGCTCTTTCCCAATTCTCATCAAAAGGTCGAAACCGTTGTTGTAACTTGCACGAGACAAAGTAACCCTACTATTCATCTTGATCTTGAGCTACCATGTACTTGAATCAAATATATACCAAATCGAAATAGTCGATTAAAAAACAAGTTTAACTGCTACAAGGGCGATATTTGCACAATTTGGCAGCCGAATTCTTCAAATTTGATGACATTATTTTTTTTTTCCGCGCGTCTTACGCACTACGCTTTTTTCGAGGGGACAAAGGGGAAAATTGCTTTTTCTCAAGATATGGAACAAATTATGGTATGCAATGCAGAACACAAATACGTAATTGCATTGCAAAGAATGTTTCTTTTCGAACAGTTTATAAAATAAATACACTAAAAGATAAGAACATTCAAAATGGCACAAAACTGTTCCATTACTTCTAAGGGAGTCAGAGGCGGATACAAAGGAAGGGCGATGGATGCGATCGCCCCTCCCTTGAGGAATTCTTCTCCAGCAGTTTTTCGACTTTGAAGTTCAAAAAAGGCAATTTTGGATGATTTTCGATGATACTACGAGAAATGGTTGGGATTGGGATCTCCGATATGGAATTTTTTCGAAATTGAAGACCGAAACATTTGTAAAAAACATGTGTTCACCAGGATATATGATAAAAAAAGGGGGGGGGGGGCAAATAGAAAAAAAAAACAATCGCCCCTCCCTTAGAGCATTTCTGGATTCGCCCTTCAAGGAGAGTTGAGTTTGAGAGCCCACTAAGCTACTAAAAGAGTTCAGGGTTACTAAAGGAGCTCATGTGTAAGTGTGTGTACTGTTTTTTTTTTTTTTTCAATAACAGCCGTAGTAAAGATTTGTGCTATTTTTTAAGGCCCTTATCTTGGGGTAAATTACTTTTATAAACTGTTAGAAACACACATTTAACACTGTTATTATGGATTTGTGTTCTGCATTGTATACTAGAGAATAATTAGTGCTTTCTCTTGTGGAACCGCAAATTTTCCCTTTGTGTCCTCGGAAAAAGCACAGGTACGTCAGACGCGAGAAATTTTTTTTTGCTAGCAAGCTCTAGGTATTCAACTGCCAAATAGGAAAGTTTCGACCTTTTTAATATTCCAACTTTGACTTCTAGATATTGCAAAGAGACTCACAAAACAAAAAAATTCAACATCGCTGAATTTGAAAACCAAACGATTGATTTTTAATGAATTTTTGAAAAACCCACGGGCAAAAAAGCGCTCCTCGAAAACGGAACCAGCGACTTGCGATGGCTCTAATTTCAGCCTTTAACCCGCAAAAATTGTATTGCAGCTATACTATCTTTTCATTGCAAAGTTTTTTTCCCTTCCGTTATCAATTAGTTTAAGTTTATTAATTCACTATGGTAATAAGATAAAAAAACAAAGGGCAATCCAATAACGTGTCAGCGATGATTGTTTTAAACTTTTTGCGGCGAAAACCATATTCAAATTTTTAGCGAAGCATTACTTGGCGACTTTTGCTTATTACCGGCAACATTGAGGGACAGCGTTATGAAAGCACGGTACTGTCTGATTGCGTATTGTGCGCCTGGCAGCCACGAACGCTTCTATTTGAAAAGGGGAGATAGGTTTAGAATGCGCACTTCCCGATGCCTTCAATTTCTGTTCGCTTGCTACTTCCTCGTTGCATTTCCCCCCTATTTCGAGAGAGTCAGAAGAGACTTGGCGCGTGCGTAGATTCGACGGAGATCTCGCGAAAATTTTTTAGACAATAAACTGGTTTCGCTCGAGCCGAACGCAAAGTTTCTTGCTTAAGATTGACACTTCGTGGTCGAAGAGTGAAAAATCCACCAGCCCTGTGACATCACCTTAGCTTTAACTTTAAAAATTGTTATAAAAAAAAGTATTTCTCGTATCGAACAAATTTTTTCACCCATGATATTCATGAGTGTTACTCTATCATTTAAAAATAAAATTTAAAAATCGAAAACTTCCCTATTATGTCATTATTACTCTCGCGTAGCGCTTTAACTTTTTATTTAATCGACTGTTGAACTTAGTTACATTTCATTCGGACATTCATTCGAATTTACTGTGTGGTTTAAAAAAAAGGTAAGGAGAGAAAGATATTTTAGGCTTGCTTTCATTGCACTTTGATTCCTAACAGTTTGTTAAGCATAGCTAAAAGGAAAAAAAGTTCATCAGAGAGATTTAAAAGGTTTGCGGAGGATCAGATGAATAATTTTATCCTATAGTGGGGGGGGCTGTATCCAAAAGCAGAATTTGTTTCAGCAGTCTGTCACAGATTAAAAAACAAGTTGCAAAAAATAAACCGACATTAGATCAATAATAAAATCTAAATCAGCACCGAGAAATACTTAAAAATAAGATTTTAATACAAGTAGATGCTAATTATGAATTATGTTTCAGAAAATAAGGTAAAATCCTTGGTTAGATGAAATTCTTAAAAATTTTGAGACTTTTTTTTCTTCTTCCCTTATAAATAGTATGCAGATCTTCTATCAAGAATGCCCGTTGCGCAATTTCTGCTATTGGGTGCTGTGCTGTGATTCTTGCATGCAAGACATGCAGTACCGTTAAATGGGGTCAATCGGTACTTTTCAGCTTTGATTGTAAAAAAAAATATTTAGAAGATTTTTTTTTAATTTGATTTTTTGGGTACAAACTTTTGTCTTGCCTTGCTTTTGATATTACAAGCAAAAACATAACATTTTGAACAGTTATTTATATATACAGGAATTTAGGGATGTTCCGAATCCCCCCGCTGATAGGGGTCAATCGGAACTTGTTAAAATTTGTATTTTTTTCAATTTAACCTCTAATAGGTTTCACAATCATGAGTAATATTGATGGGGGATAATGAGAACAGATAGTTACTATCAAATAAAAGTTAATTTTCTATACCAGTAAACGTTTATGATTTGTCAAAATTCAAAATAATTTTGAACTTATGAAAAATTAAAATTAATTTTAAGAAATGCTTTTGAATTGAAATACAAAAATTTAACATAAATTGAAGTAACTCATGTCATCCACAAACATGTACTTGTCCTGTAAGATTTTCCCACTTATTCATCACTGTCTGTGTGCTGGACTTTTGCTACATAAAGTCTATATGACTTTCCCCCATGTATTTTAAGTAAAAAGAAGTCTCTCCTGGAAGAAAAATCTTTTTAAAGCTGAAACTTTCTGCCATTCTAAGATCTAGTTGCTCACGAGAAGGGATAAACAGTAATAAATCCTTGTCCTGGTCTTGGCTAGAAGAATTGCGGTTGGAATCTTGATTTTTCAAACAGTTTCCTTTAAATAAGTTTTAATTGGAACAACAGAGCAAAGTGTTCCGATTCACCCCGCAAATCCTTATCGTATGACATTCTGAAGAATTTTTCATTTTTATGCCGCAATTAAAATATGTTTTCTCTTCTAATATGGTACAGTGTTGCTTAGGTAAATGCATTATTAAAAAATACTATTCTTGGATTTGAAAAGGGGTCTGTACTTACATACAAAGTTCTGCAGACCATGAAAACTTTTTTAGCGTCCCACTTGTTTCCTTGCATAGAAGCCAACAGTGTTGCCAGAATGACAAAAGTATTTTTTCCTACTTCTTACAATATTGCTATCTAAAAAACATTTAAATGAAAAAAATACCTGATGGTATCTTTATGAATGATTTATTCGTATGATCAGGAAGTTTTGTTCCGAATCACCTCGCTGTTCCTATAAACCCCGGTTTACGATAATTCACTACTGCCCAATGTGATACCGTCTTATACCGTACAAAGATTCCTCTATGAAAAGAAATGGCAGACTTTTAGGCTGGAAACATAACTAACTTAGTCTTTGTTCTATTTGAAGACTTTATTAGAATCACTCTGTGTTGCACATCAAATCATCAATGAAAAAACTATATCCCCATACTTTCTGTTAAACGCATAAAATCTTATAAGTAGATAATCCCCTGACAACAGTTACCATTTAAGTACCTCTGAAAACTACCATAAGAAAAAAAACTTGTATGGAAAATTCAAAACAAACTCTTGCCAGCTAACAAATCTCTCAATTGAATGCATGTTGAAAAAAGTAAACAGATGCTAAATGCCTCAAAATATCCAGTACATAAAAACAGAGAAACTATACACATATATAAAATGTAGGATATTTATTGCACGATTTTCTCTAGCCTGTTTGAACAACTAAATTTACCCCCTCAAGAAGTAAAACAAGTAACAAAAACCTTTTTTATTATTATTTTTGAACAGGATTTACTTTTCACTGAAATGTAGCTTAAAATGTCTCAAGGCAAATTTATTTGCAAATGGTTTTTTCTTCTTTTTTTACGACTAAAATCAATACACCAACTTTGCGCAACAAGCAGTCAATGAAAGATGTGCGTTTTTTTTTTTCTTTCTTTTTTTTAACTATTTTACCTCAGCTCGATATGTAGTAGTATATTAATAGAATGATCAAATCAATGCAATAAAATCACAAGTCTAAAGAAATTATTTTTTTAATGAATCAATAGTATTCTCATACAAAAAATAGTTTATTATTGCAAACCAATTCATTTAAATCTCATCATGAGAACTTTATAATATATATATACAGATACATCATCTGAAAATAAATAACAGTACATTGCAACTGTCACTTTTTGGAATGCTTCAGCACACAGAAAATTTGTAATAAAATATATATACAAAATAAAGGTTTTACATGTAAAAATAAATACTTATTTATGTACATATACATAATAAAAATAGAATAATGGTCTTACACAAAACTGATATTATATTCTCCATAATCTTTCCCCAAGTCTAAGAAGTTTTCTTTTGTTTTCAAAGAAATTAAATCAGTATTTACGTCTCTTATATCATCACCATCTGATATGTCATCTTCTGATGTTAAACAAAATGCAGGATTAGTATGCACTAACTGACGACTTGGAGGTCTTGGAGGTGGTCCTCTGGACATAGCTTTTGGAGGAACTGGAGGTGGTTCACAAGACAGTCTTCTCAAAGGCACCTGTGAGAATATAGGGTCTTTAGATAAATCTCTTTCTAGTGACGAATCTTCACTCTGGTTCAAAGATTCAGAAGTGAATCCTATTCGAGAAGGAGACAAGGAATCTTCAGACTGAGCTCGTAAGGTAACATCAACATCCAAATCTAATTCAAAGTTTTCATCAGCAATCAATGTAGAGTCCATGTTTGGCGTAGGAGATGAATTTACTGGCAATAAAATAGGATCTTTCTGCTCAAGAGATCTAGAACGAGGAGGCATTCTTAAAGGATGGGATAAGAGATTACTATTTGGCTTTGATGACCATGGCACCCGTGGAGATTTTAAATCATCAATTATTGAAGGAACAATACCTAAATTTTTCAAAAACGTTTCAGAACATGTAGCCTCAAATTCATTTGAGTAGGAAGATCGAGATATATAGTTGTCATCCCTTTGTGATCCTGAATACATATCAGATGCAAAATTATGTTCCATTGATTGCAAAGCAGTTGCTAATCCAAAATCAAGATCAAGGCTATTTAAAGAGGACTTTGTCTTCATGTCCATTTTTACAGGCACGGGACAATTTTCTTTGCCATTAGAGGGATCCTCTATATTGATGTCAAATTTGATATCAGATGCATGTTGACTTTTAATGGAATGAAGATGAGATAAGTCAGGTGCTTCTGAAATAGAAGTCAAAAAGTAAACAAGAGACAATTCTGAGATTTGTAACAAAATTAAATGATAATCATTACTTAAATTTTTAAAAGCATGAAATTGTTACAGCATTGTCTTTTCACTGAACTTCACTATAAATAACAGGAACTAAAACTCTAAACAAGATGATGAGATTCTCGCTAAAATTTTTTAGATCCCCTCTTTGAAAAACTTTGAAAATACATAACTTTGGAGAGGAGATTCGGCCTTTAAAAGCTGAAATTTACATTCTGAATATTATTCTCTGAATAGGTAGAACACATCATTAAGAATTTTTGCATTTTTTCAATCAGGAAAACGTTAATGTCTACATCATGTGTTACCCCATCCATGTGTTATCCCACCCGGCCCAAAATCCTAGTTCCTACAAAAAGAAAATCAGGGGATGTTTTAGAATTAGAAGAAGAAATTTATATTAAGGTGCTAGTTTTGTGTAAGGTTTTAATTTCATTCATTGCCCATAATATTTTGAGCATGGGGGGAGGGGGGAGGAGAGAAACTGCATTTGAAGAGCTTCTTGGAAATGCTAGAAAAAAGTTTGCTTTGTATACAAGACACTTTAGAATGATGGTTAAAGAAAAGCTATGCAGGTTCCGACAAACAGGATGTGAAAATTTGTTGTTTGAGTATAGTTTACAATTATTGCAAATCTTAGATTTTTATAAACAAAAAGTAAGTTGCCAATGTTAAGAGCATGTTTTAAGAAAATAATTGAATGTATGTTTTTAAGTCTCTGAAACCACCAAATAAATAGTTTGTTGAGATTCTACATTTCCATAAATGACTAGACACTTTAAAGAGACTAGATGACTATGTGTGATTAGATGATTTATCCTGAAATTTCAGGGAAGTTAAAAACATGCTCATATATATAACAACCAAGCTCTTGCCCCTGAGACGAAGAGGAAACTGGTAGCAAATTGACAGATTTTTTTTTTAGGAATCATCATGTAAAAAGTATCGCTTGAATATGTTTTAAGAGCCATTATTTTGAAATTTAGACAAGGTAGGGCAGTGACATTTTTTTATTTTCCTCATTTTTTATATGTAAAAGTAGGTCATGAGAAGTGAACATTCTGAAGTTTATAGCCCCCCAAAAAATTTTGTTTTCTCGGTAAATATTCCCAAAGTTTGATGCTTCACAGCCTTTTTTTTTGGTAAAATGTCTGAAAGACGCATTTCAGTGCGCTGTAGTTTTTTGCAGAAACAACACCTAAAGGTTAGGTTTACATTTATTGACTATACAGTGTTCGTTTATGAGAACTGCATAGTTATTTGGGATAGGGGTTGTTGTTTTCTTTAGTTAAATGGCCGCAAAGTATGGCTTTTAGTCCATTTTCACTCGACTTTAAATGGCGTTATTTCCCCCTAAAAGCAACCCCCACCCCCGAAAAAATTTTAACATTTTCTGAAAATTTATACTATGAAGAGAATATGTGGTATAAAAATTGTTTAATATTTCATTGCTTTTGAAGAGAAAAAGACGTGATATTTTTCAAACTTTCAAAATGTGTGGTTTTTTGATCGCATTTAACTCAGACCCCTAGAAAAAATAACTTTTATGGATTATGGAACCTACAGATGTGTAGAATAACGGGGGAAAAAAAGAAGCATGGGGTCTCTTCTAGTTTTCAAGAATTTTTTTTTTTTTTTTGTAGCTCATTTGAATGCTTTTTTCTCATAGTAAAATGTGTCCATTAAGTAGGTCAGATCTGCTGAAACTTTAACTATATAGTAATGATGTATATAAATTTGTATAGAGAAGGAGAAAAATGCTAAAAACACCCTGTCTAAATCAGGGATGAAAACAGCTCAATATCAAAAAAGAGAAAAAATTGCGTGGCTTAGTATTCTGATAGATTTTTTTAAAATATTGTAATGAATCACATTCTTGCTACATTTCCTCTTAATTTGCAAAGTAAAATCTTAAGTAAAATCAGCTGATTGAAGGCATTTTTAAATATTTTTAAAACTTCTTAATTGCACATTTACTATTTATTTTTGAGTCATCCACAACACTGTAGAAACCAAGAAAAAAAAGGGGGGAGAGTGCAATTTTGGATGAATTAGATATGTGTCCTCCAAGAAATGAATTTTCTAACTAATATTGTATGGGCTTCAGTTATTTTGATAAATTATAAAGGCAAAATAATTTTAAAGATTTTTTGACTAAGATCTCTACTATTTTAGTTGAATTTTCTTAATTTCTACTCCCTACAACGGAAACTTATGTTTTTGACAGCAGGCCAAAATAGAAAGCATAGTTTGCCGATTATTGCATTACATTCTTGAGGTTTCAATCCTGCTGCATCCGAAAAATATTTCCATTATTTTGGAAGTTGGAAGTAATTTCAACCTCTACTACTTTAAATCAATTTATTTTAAGCTTTATTTTAATTATGAGTATTTTTTCCCCAAACTTGACGCAACAGTAAGCTTTAGATCACGGCAGGAAAGAAAATACAAGAAGCGGAAAATCGCGGATCCGCGGAAGATTTTCATCCCTGCTAAATTTTTACAGTTTTTAGTTTTTTAATTGCAATTAACTCAAAAAATGATAAATCATTACTGACAGAAATATTGAAAGTACATATTACTAGCTGTGAAATATTGGAAAAATTAGATTAGGTGAGGTATTTTCAGAGGTATTCTAGTGGGAGATCACAGTTATCTTCCGAAAAAATTCATTCAAAAAATTTTGCTGACGATTTGGCAAATATGGAAACAATATTTCAACATTGAAATTTTCTATTTGCTTATTTTTTACATATTATGATAATATTTTTATATTTTTGATACCTGCATTCGTGTAAAACAACTTAAAATGAAAGCAACCTGGGGTCTCTTATTTTTAAAGGGAAAAAAAAAATAGCTTATTTTAATACGCTTTCTCATGGTAAAATGCTTCCGGTAAGTAGGTCAGATCTACTAAAACTTAAAGGATATAAAAAAATTAATATATGGGTGTATAGATAAAGAAAACGACTCAAAACGCTTAATTTTGTCTGAATTTTTAGAACTTAGAACTCTTTATTGCAATTAACTCAAAAAACTATAAGTCATTACTGAGGGAAATATTGAATTTACATATTACTAGCTATCACTAACAAGAAATATTTGAAAAAGTAAATAATGTGAGGTATTTTAGAGACTCCCCAATGGGAGGTCAAGGAGATCACAGTGACCTCCTGAAAACTTTCATACTCGGAAAACATTTCAGAAGATTCAGCAACTTTGGAAACAATATTGCAACATTGAAATTTTCTATTTATTTATTTTTTACATGTGAGCTTGATCATATTTTATCATTCGTAAAAATAAGAAAATTAATTTGGCAAATTAAGAGCATCTTCTTGAGAAGTATAAGATCTCTTTCTCTTCAAAGTAATAAAATATTAAACAATTTTCGTACCACATATTCTCTTCATAGTATAAATTTTCAGTATATGCTACAAAAATTTCGGGGGTTGCTTTTGGGAGAAATAACGCCATTTAAAGTCGAGTGAAAATGGACTAAAAGTGATACTTTGCGGCCGTTTAACTAAAGAAAGCAACAACTCCTAACCCAAATAACTATGAGGTCCTCATGAACAGATACTGTACAATTAAAAAATGTAAACATAACCTTGAGGTGTTGTTTCTGTAAAAAACTACAGTGCACTGAAATGTCTCTTTCAGTTGTTTTACCAAAAAAGCACTGCAAAGTATCAAACTTTGGGAAATTTTACCGAGCGAACAAAATTTTTGGAAGGCTAAAAACTTCAGAATGTACACTTCTCATGACCTACTTTCACATAAAAAAAATTAGGAAAATCAAAAAATGTCACTGCCAAAATTTCCCTTTTTGCCTGATTTTCAATATAATGGCTCTTAACTGTTGAAGTACATAATACTTTCAGTTACCTGTGCTCATTTTTATGAGAAAAACACAAGTATGGTTGCCCAGGGTTTTCAACCAATGCAATACAATTTTCCAGAAGCTTGATATAACTCCACAGTAAAAATATCATTCAGCCAATCAGAATATAAAAAACTCCATGCTATTTAAGCATTTCTACAAAGTTTTTTATTGACATAAACTTGCTGTCCTGTGCAAAGCATTCGTGCTTGACAACAGCAATTTAAAAGAAAATTTTTAACATTTTTTGAAAAAAAAAAAGGAAATTTTCTGTATATAGTTTTAATTGTTCCAAAGGTGAACCAACGAGTTTTGCATTATTTACAGGTCCCTAATGGGTCTCCCTTCTTTTCTAAAAAGAAAAGAAAACCAAACAATATGGTTTAAACAAACAAACAAAAAAATCTTTAAAAGATTGCAAAAAATGTGTGCTGTGAAAGATGTGATTAAAATTTGCACTGAAATCATTGTTCAAAACTTATTAATTGCACACATCAAATATTACATTTCTAAAAACTTGCTTATTTGTTGAAAATGTAATTTCGCAAATGTTGTAAAACTGCTCCTCAATTCTATAGAACAGCTCCTCACTATCAAAATTTGAGGAGCAGTACTGCTCCTCAAAATGAAATACTTATTTCGCACGCTGAATCTCTTTCAGACTTGGCGGCCATAAATTAGAAAAAACAAGTCACAAATATAAGACAATCAAACAGCTGTCCCACAGCATAATCGATTTTCAATGCCTACTTCTTAAATTTTACACATAGAAACTTAAAGCTATAAATAATGCAAGTATTCTCAAAATTATAGCTTACCTGAATAAGTATTGATGTTGTGAAAGGAATTATGTGGTAGCAATGCTTTACTTTCAATTAAAGATTTGATTCCATTTTGCTTTGAAGCAGAAGGTTTATATATGTAAGCCATTTTATCTACATCAGACTGAGAATCAGATGAGCGAAACAAGTGGGCAGATTTCAATACATTCTTTTTCTAGAAAGAAAAAAAAATGTACAGATACAAAAATAAAGAAAAATATTGAAACAGCATTCATGTTTTTGAATTACAAACAACAATACAAATGTTCCAAAAACATAAAAATCTTAAGACAAAGAATTCTAATTTGAAAACATGTTCATACTTTTGAAAAAAGAAAACACAAATTTACACTTTCAAGAATCAAAGTTTTCCTTTTTTTAATGTTTTAACTACATTTATGAAACTAAAGCTTTGCTAAGTTTAATAAAAATTGAAGAATGGATAACAAACTGAGAAAAAATATTTAGGCCTGTACATAATCATGTTAAGATTATATAATAAAAGAATCATTATAAATATAAATCAGTATATTTATTAGAACAATAAGATATGTTTCTGCCACTATGATCTGTGGGAAAGACTTTTTTAAAAAATTGCTACAAGGTCATTTTCATTCTCCCTTTTCTCCTCTATCAAAATAGAAATCCTCAATCTACTGAAATGCATGCACAAATACTTTTTAAAAAGTATGCAATAGTATGTAAACATTAAATAAGATAGTTAAACAGATTTCAAAGATTCTAGAACTGCACAACTGTAGAAAATTTTAAATATTTCAACCATTTATAATTCAAAAACTTAGATTTGAAAATAAATTACTGATACACTAGAAGACGTTCTAAGCATGTAAAAAAAATAGTTTTTAAAAATTACAACAGTAATTTGATAATCTATTGAGACAAAACTGATTATTGCATTTTTGCAACAAGATGAAAAATGGCAGCAGGTTTACAACATTCAAAACTTTAAACTGGTATGAATTTTTTTTCAACAATTGTTATTTTCGCCAATTGTTTTAGTAGCAAAGTCCCTAAATCACATTTATCACAAATATTTCATAGGAATAGTTTGCATTTTGGTAAGGCTCGACCGATGCATCAGCGCCGATGGTTGAAATATTTTCCATCCGCATCGGCCACCAATGCTAACATGGGAAAAACATCGGCCTATCGGCTTCAAAAATATCTACATGCCGATGCAAGGCCGATGTTTTCTCTTTTTTTTTTCTTTTTTAAGTTTTCTTAAGAGGGAATTCTATTTTCTCTATTTTTTACTTCACAATTAAAAGTATGTTCAGCCTGTGACTTGAAATCAGGCAGCAAAGGGGACTAACACAGTTCTGGGTTTTGGAATTCTCCGAATCGGGCAGATACCGAAATTTTCACAACACGGCAGAGCAGACACTTTCCGAGTGATCCCTTTGATACAAATTATAAGAATTTACTCCCAAATAACGGAAAGCGTGGAAGTTTTATCCTTTATTGGAAGGTGTTCGCTATTAGGGAGGATTATGCTATTTCAAATTTTACCTACTAGTTGATTGCAGAATTATAATATTGAAAATGTATCATTGCCATCTTGCACTAGGATACTGATGATTTGTGTATTATTTACTATATCTCACTTGAACCAAGCCCGTCATTTAGGGGGGGGGGGGCGTGGGAGGTCAATTGCCCCCCACCTGCCTTTGAGAAATCAATGTATTTACATATAAGCGGGTGTGGTTTTTGTTGTTTTCTGGTGAAATTGTATTGTGTTTTTACCCATTGCCCCCCCCCCCCCCGGAAAAACTTGAAATGACGTCCCTGGCTTGAACTCATATTATTTTAAATTTGCACTTTTAAATGCGAGCATGCCTTTTCATTGCAATTATTTAACCCCCCCCCCCCCCCCCCCAATCTCGTTTACCGTATCTTTCTATTGAAAGCATAGTTCGCGTGCCTACGCATTTTTCTCCACTGCTCTACGATAATCCATGAGATATTTTCATTAAAAAATTACAATTGTAAATATGTCGACGGCCTCTATAACTTACTATCATATACTCATTACTCAAGCCTATTTTATTTAAACTATATCAGGGGTGGGATACGATGAATACAATTTCGGAGCAGCTAAAATTCTGTTTTGGAGAGGAAAAATAATTATTTTGGAGCATACTGGGGGGGGGGGGGGGAAACAACGTCTTGGAGCAGGCTGAAGCAGGAAAATTACAATTTTAGCGCAAAAAAGAATGCCATTTTGATGCAAGATTCAGCAAAATAAATACTAGGAAAAAAAGACTGAGTCCTACTATTAAAATTTTTGTGACTTTGACTCTGACTCTACCTGTCCACTGCGGCTGATGACTCCGACTTTTCAACCCCAACTCTGAATACTCGACTCTAACTCTGACTCAGCAAACATTGCAGAAATGCAGGCTGGGAAAAAAAGACTGACTCCTACTCGTAAAAGAAATAACCGTGCAGACGATTTTTTTTGTTTATTCATTTGTTTCATTTATTATAACTATTTTTTTTTTTGGCAGACGAGTTTTTGTCTAACAAAAATTACTTATTTAAGAAAGCATTTTATTATTTATTTAATCAATTATTTGTTTTTAATTATTGGCAATGGATTAAAAATGAAAATCGAGGCTTTTTTTTAGAAACTGGGGAGTTTTTTTTTTTTTTTTGGTTTGATAAAATGCGTTTTGATTTGCTTATTTTTAATTCTTTTTTTTTAAATAATTAATTATTTTTTCTACGGAAGAACTATAAAAGCTGCATTGTTTAAAAGATGCAACAACTTTATTTTATTATTTTTTTTTTTTTTGTTTACTTTTAAGTGCCTATTTGATCAGGTGAAATCTGCATATTTGGTTTTTAGAAATCAGCTTTATATGCTAAAAAGGTACATTTGCCATAATTTGCTGTTTCAGATAATTAAAACACTATTGATCAGATGTTAGAATACCGATGTCGATGTACAAAAAAGTAGGCTCATTTAGTTCTTGACAGAACTTCTTGTCTTGTTTAACTTTATGGTTTAAAATTATTTTAAAAAACTTTGCACTCACACAGTGTAAATTGTAGACTGGTTCACTGTTTTTTTTTAATGATTAAACAACATAATGGGAAGTTCTTTTACCAAGTTTGGTGTATCTAAATCCATATTATTGCTGAATTCTTTTTTTAATGTTTATTTTAAACAATAAAGCAGTTGCCTATTACTTAACACAGTGTTCGTTTCAAATTTTATCTCAAACGTTTTCGTACATGTACGTGGAACTTAATTCATGAATAAAAGAGTATATTGCGAACCAATGCGGTATTGCTTCATAGATTCATGTTACAAATATTGACAATTTTAATAGGAATTTTTTCAAATACCGCCCAGCCAATACTGAATTCAGCATCTTATTTTTTCTCCATCTTTGTTGTATCTTTCTTTGTTAGTTATAAAACACTTTGCGATTATATCACTCCGTTGTCACCAATTTATAATATTAGTCTGCATTGAAATTAAAATTGATTAGTCAAAAAAAGAAAAAGTAAAAAGCACATTTGGATCATCGATTGCAGCTAAGAAAGTATCCGCATGACTACACTTCATTCAAATGGTACGAATGAGTTCTCAAATTACTGCGTCTCTCTCTCTCTCTCTCATATAATTTTTGTCTAGTGGTAGTAAAATAGAAATTTAGGCCCAAAATCTGAATGACTGAAAAAGAAGTAAAATGTAATGAATATATGACCTATCAAATCTCTTATAAAACATTTATTTTTATAATCATTTGATTTTTTATACCATCCGCTATCTTTGTACAATCGGCATTGGCCCATCGGCCAAAAAATACCATCGGTACAGCCTTACATTTTGGGTATTTACATTCTTTTGTCAACCCAATTCCATATTAGATCATTTGTTTCAAGGCATGTGCTGAGCAGGCAGGTTATATGGGCAGTTTGTGTGTTTTTTTGTTTTTTTTTCTCCTTTTCTAACCAACTTCACCCTTATTTTTTTCAATTATTTTTGGACAAGGCATTAATTTTGCAAAAATTTTCAGCAATTTCAAAGTGGAAATCAGTCGAATTCAACAACTTTTCAGCTTTTTATTTTATTTCATTTTTTTCTGCTTCTACATGCCTACTCATATAATAGCCAACCAAGCATTTATCATTATTATATTATATCTAAGGGATGATAAAATATACAAACTTATCTATTGCTCCTTAGATGAATATTTTTGCAGTAAATAACATAGAAAAAATTGTTGCATCACTGCAACAAATGTAAAACAATAAATTTCATATAAATATTCTGAATTATCTGGAACAAAAGTATTTTGACACCAAGAAATTGATCTTACATTCATAAAAAAACTAGTTCTGAATGTCTTCACTCGTTACAATATTACAAAATTTTAACAAAATGTCTGCAAAGAACACGTCTACCTTATTAGCGATAAACTGAACTTTTGTTCTTGAAATTACCTCAGTATTTTCATCTATTAGAGAAAAGTTATGCAATATGTGCTAGGTGAAATGTTAAAAAATAGATGGGCTAATAGCTTCAAAACTTGCTGGATAAAAGTCAGAGGCATTTTATGTTTGTTGCTGATATATATAACTAGGTAACAAAGGTTGAATCAAAGGAAATGCATAGAAATTAGGACAAAATAATCTGTGTAAACACGAATTCTTTAAAATCAGGGCTCGCTTTTCTTACTCAATAAAATTGCATAGAAAAATTTCTAATCATAGAAAATAGCAAAGAAACAATATGTGAGTATTACTCGCTGAAAGTTAAATTTGGCAGTTGCTCATTTGAAAGCCTCTTTTTTCTTTTCTTCTATAATCAAACCTTCTGGTAAAAAGACATTGAGCATTAGCTAACCTTAAGGTTGCAAAAAGTGTGTCTGCTTTCATCCTATAGATTGTAATGCAGTGCCCACTTCTGGAATATTCATAACATCTTACTCATAGGATTATCAAAGTAACAAAACTTCCAAGGGTTTGGAGAGTGTACAAATGTCCCATCTCAGTGTTTGGTGAAATATTTGTCAAAGAATTTGAAGTAGAAACAATAACTTATAACTAGGACTTTGTTAAAATAGACTTGGTTCCATATTTTCATTAATGTTCCTTTCATTGACTTTTTGCACAAAAAAAAGCACCAATGGCATCGATAGCAAAATTTTCAATTACACTTAACATGCTTACTTGTATGACATAAATACAATTTAGGGATATTTTGAGCAAACAATTTGAGTTTGAAGGAAGTTAAGGGCTTCAATTTTTTTTTTTTTTTTTTTTAAGCAGTTGTGGGTGATTTTATTATAAATTAAATACACTGGCACGGAAAAAAATCCCAACACCAAGAAAAAATTACTGTAGAGTAATGAAATTTGGGTGATGCAATTATCTAGTTAACATGTTTAATTGATTAAATGTACAAGATCACTGGATAATTTAAGCTCAAGAAAATGCTGTGCAAATATGAAATTGTGTTACTTTAATAGCCGGTGTAACCTCCAGAATTTTGAAGGCAAGCCTGCCAAGTGTGTATGCATCAGGGACGTGCCGTCTGGGTAGGCAAGGTAGGCAGTGCCTACCCACGAAGAAAACAGACCAACCTCACCACTTCATTCGATGACATTTAATGCATTGATTAGAAAAAAAAATTCGGTTTTACACAGCAATAATTGTAAAGAAGAAAAAAATGAAATTTTTTCATTTTGGTACACTTGAAAAGTAGCGACCGACGCAGCTTTTCGAACTCCGTATCTATGCAATGCTTAGCATGCGAAACACCCCCGTGCCGCACTTTTCCCCCTCTTCGCGTTAGCCAAAGCGACCTTGAAGACAGAATAAAATCAGCCTATCTGGCGTAGCCAACAAAGATGAGCTCGAAGTTACACTCTTTCTCTGCCGGTCTCTTCGATTCTCCACTGCAATTTGGACGTTATGTTCAGGGCGGGGAGCGTAGCAAAATTCTCAATGGTTTTGGCATATTGATTCGTTTTTTATATGGTTGTTTGTTTTCTATGAAATGTTTCCGTAATTTTCAAATGTTTCGTTTTTTCATTTGTCATATTGTTTCCCATGTTTAAGTTGAAACCTCAGGATAGTTGTTCTGTTTAAACTTTTTGAAAAAAAAAAAAAAAAGACTTACGAAGTAAAGCTACAAAATATTGAAAAATTCATATCATTATTATACGGAAGTCAATTGTAAAATTTAGCTTTAGGATGCATTCAGCAGTCTAGAAAAAAAGTACTGAAACTTTATGACATTATAAGACGGATTGCAGATTTGTAGATATTTATGGGAACAAGTTTTTTTTTTTGATTTTTTAACAAATGTATAAAAAAATGTACTTGATTTTACTTTTGAGAAGTGAACTGAGCCAACTGTTTCCAGAAACTGATGTTGTCATGTTGTTGTTGCAGTTAATTTTGACTATACCAGCCACACTTTTTTGTCCCAGTGAATATTTTCGGCCGTAAAAAGAACTAAGAACAGCAAAAGGAACAGAATGACAAATTAACAACCTTTCTTTCTTGTAATGATATCCATAGAAAAAGGAAGTAAACAAAATGAAACAAGACCCCACTTTCAATTTTTATGAAAGTCACAGATATTTTCCCCACCATGAAAGAAAGACGAATGGATTTTCTATAGAATCAGATGAAAATATTTTTACATATGGTTATACTAGGGACTACGTAACTACATACAGGGACTACATTCATATTCATACTGTTTTATTACGGTTAACAGCATATGCTTTTTTTCAACATATGTATTATTATTCCACAAATTATCTCATCTGCCTACCCTGGGCGTTCGTTCACGGCATGTGCCTGGTATGCATTGTGTCATACAGGTTCCAAATGTGGTATGGAGTCCCATGCTTGTTGCACTTGCGTCAATACTACGATACTCATTGCTGACTGTGGATGATGCTAGAGCTGCCGTCCAATGATACCTCATACATGATCAATTGGAGACAGATCTGGTGATCTTGCAGGTCATGGTAATATGTCGACATTCTGTAGAGCACATTGCGTTACAGTAGCGGAGTGAGGGCAAGCATTATTCTGTTGAAAAAATCTCCCTTGAATGCTACTCATGAAGGATTGTACTATAGGTTGAATTACAAGACTGACAACAAATTTGCAGTCAGTGTGTTTGGGATAACCACAAGAGTGCTCTTGCTGTCATAGGAAATTGCTCCCAAGACCATGACTCCAGGTGTAAGTTCCATGTGTCTAGGTCGCAGACAGCTTGGATGAAGGCTGTCCCCTGGCCTCCTTCTGATCAACATACAGCCACCACTGGCACCAAGGCAGAATCTTTTCATCAGAAATTACGGGGTCTACTACGTCCACCAGTGAGCTTTGCCTTGACATCACTGCCGTCACAAACGGCAATGGTTTGCAATCAATGGAATGCAGGCTACAGGCTACCTGACTCGGAGCTGTCCTTGAAGTAAGCGATTTCTCACCGTTAATTGGGTCACGCCGGTACCAACTGCAGCTCGAATGTCAGTCGCTGATGCAGTGTACGATGCGCCACAGCCGTACGTAGGATTTGGCGATCTTCCTTCTCAGTCGTGCCAAGTCGTGCCTCGGAACTCGATCTTCTTGAGGTAGTACCATCCTTTGACCTTAGGTTCCAATAATCATGCAAGTCTTTCTGCAATATCGCGAAATGAAAATCCACCTTCTCGTAGCCAAATTGTACGACCTCGTTCAAACTCGGTGAGCTGTTGATAATGGCTTCTTCGTCTTCTTAAAGGCATTCCTGGCTGACATGAACGCAATGTGTCAAATTTTACGGAAAAATAATACTCACACGCTTTTGAAACAAGCCTTATTTGCATGTTCTGAGTGACGCCACAATTATGCGCGGAGTACGAAATTTCAATCGATGTCATCTTTCAGTTGTATAAACAAGCCTACCAAATTTCGTTTATCTAACGCAAGTCTTTCTTGGGATTTTTTTTACGCCAGTGTATTTTTAGCATAAATCTAAGTGTGAGAACTGTTATTTCCTTAAAAATGATAAAAAGTTACAATTTAACCGCAATAAACAAACAAAATGTGCAATTTTTTTAAATGCTTTAAAATATTCCGACAAAATAAAGTCATTTAATAAAACTAAAAGGAAAAAAAAACTTTTAGGGTTGTATGAATCAAATATTCTACTCACATAAAAAATTCCAGGAGCTATTAATTTTTTTTTAATATATTCTGAAATATTCTTACCGAATCACATTTTTGTACAATGTCTACTATGCCTAAACCATCAAATTCAGGGCGAGCTTTTAAGAGATCATCAAATATTTGATTTGTAAGCTCCTCCAGGTCTGGAAAAGAACAACTTGAATGCATGCCATTTCCCAAGGTTTTACAATGTTTTCCATCTGAATTCATATCTGAAAATCATGAGAAGGGAAAACAATTATATGAAAGACGCATTGCACTTAATAAAATGAAAAAATCACAAAATACAGTCAAACCTCGTTAAAACGAACTTCTATGGAATCAGCTACAAAGATATGTGATCACCAGTTTGATGTACTACATGTTACTAAATGCAATTTCATTACAATGTAAGAAAAAAAATGCAAAAAGATCCAATTTTTATACAGAACTCAATTTATTTCTTAAAAGGAAACGCAAAAATACTGATATTTTAATTTCAAGCAAGATTATCTGGAGAAAATAATTGATTTTGAGCGACATAATTTGAAATAGCAAATTATTAGTTTAAGGTTTAAAAGTAATTCTAGTTTGCTTTAATTGAAGTACATCAATTTTTGAATTTGAACAAATTGTCTAATGCTTAATGTATAATGTTTGTTTCACCAAACGCTCTGAGACATAGTATTATATGCAATGCAGTTAAGAAAATCTAAGCAAAAAACCTCCCTAATCCAATGTTTAAAGAAATCCATATTTTGAAAATGATAGATGAATATTAAATAAAAAATATTGCATCATTGCAATAAGAATTACAAATTGCAATGATAGGTAGACTTTAAAAAAAAGTTACTATATTCTTATTAAGAGAGTAAAATAGCAAATATTGAAAAGTATAAAAAGTGAAAACACATAGAAACTTGAAGTAATTTTTTAAACGTCAGTGAAAAGCATGAAAAATTCAAACACATAAACCAAACTGAAGAATTTGTTAAAACCACTCTCAGAAAATAAGTTCAGAAATGCAGGAATCGTTACTAAAAGTATATACAAAGAACTGATACTTGACTCTCACTCATGCAGTTTTTCTCTCTTTCAGTAACATTTATTACAAATAATTATATTTTAGCAAATAATAGACAAATTAAAGAAACATTCAAGTTTTGCATTTCGGCAAGTGCGAAAGGAAACACTGAATAAATTTACACACAGCTAAGAATAAGTTGAACTGTACTAGAGATGTGACTGACGCGAGCTTGAGCAGAATTAACACAGGCAAAAAAACTACTTTAGGATGTCTATCAATGTTGTCTGCCAGCCGTTGTTTTAATTTTCTCTTCTTAATCTTCACTAAATAATTAAAGTTATGCCTAGATTAACAATACATGATCCTGTCAGTATGACAATTAGTTACTTTAAACTGCTAAAAGGTGGCCTGCTTACAATAAAAAGCATTTTTTTCCTCCCTATAGAAGCACATGGGCCACATTTTTGCAAAAAATCCCTTATTTTTGAAAGAAAGCATGTCCCTAATTGCACAATACATCTTTTCATCTGGATCCTGGTTGGAATTTGGTAGCCTGTAAATATTTTAGAAAAGCAACTACCTACCCTCATTACTCAGTTCTATCCAAACTATTTCAATACCATTTTGTTTATAATAAAGCCTCTCCATTTCTCTTACCTAGTCTTGCCTAGCTTAAACTGATTATAACCAGCCATATGTAGAAGATGTTGATTGTGAAACATTTTACAGTGCTTGTTCGATTCTATTGTTTCTATATCAACATCAATAATGCTGTTGTATGGAATACAGTTGAATTTGAATCTTAAATCTTTCCCAGAGAGTCTTTTTTTAAACTTTTCTATTAGTTTGTTTTCCTTTATAACATCTTGAATTTAGTTTAAAAGCAAACTCACACAATAAAAAATGTTGCTTACAGTTCTCACCTGATGCAGCAAGACACAAATTCCTTGTTTCAATTACTATTCTCTGGTTATCTATAGCAGTAATAGGGGCATTTTTGACAACAGGTTTATGAAGGGATGCCTTGTAAAAGAAAAAAAGGTCTTTTAGTTAATTTCTAAACACAAGTTTAAGGACTTCAATGAGAATATAAAATATTACAATATTTCAGTAAATATTTCACTTCTTGAAAATATTTGTAAACAATACACACACAATGTGTACTTTGAAGCAACAAACAATGTCAGGCTTTGACCCATTTCAATTTATGATAAAAATTTGTCACCAAGTATTAAAAAGTTCAAAGCAACAACCAAAGTAATACAGCACCCAAGTTATTGAATTAAAAGTAATCACATTTACCTAAATCCTACAGTCTTTGTTTTTTTTTTCAAACAATTAGTCTTTTATTTAGAGCTAAAACACAGGCAATGTCATATGTGATTCAAATGTATTTCAAATAATCCATTTTTGCATGTACATTGCTACTTTAGAATGAATATTTAATCCCTTGAGGCATTTAAAATTTGACTGGGTTTGAGCATGAAAATTAGACAGTATCCGAAAGAATTAAGAAACTCAATGATTGCTTTTTGCAAAACAGATATTTTTGATGTTGGTTGTTACTCGTTAAAAGTACTATACACAGTCAATTCTCGATAATTTATATGTTATAGGACCCCCCCCCCCCAAAAAAAAAAAAATCTTCCTCCAAACGGGATGTTAAATTTATCACCAGTTTAAGTCCCTTTCAAAATTAGGATTTTTGTAAAGTGCTTGTTTTTGCCAAAATTGCAAAAGTGAGATTTTCGTTACTATTCTGAGGAATCACTAAAATTTGGATACTTCATTTCTTATAATCTTGCTACTCTGTATAGGATGCATTTTTAACATTTAACTAAGCAGAAAATTCATGCACCATATTTTGTTTTGAAACCATTTTTGCTAATGTGGTTCATTAGTTATTACTTGCTTTTATTAAATGCATTCATTTATAATTCAACTTCGCAGAGATGGCCTATGACTCCTCCTTTTTTCAGGATTGTCCATTTTTAGGAAGGGGTGATACGCAGATGAAAATTGAGGAATGGGATTCACAATTGATGGGGGAATTTGAATGGGTAGAAATTCTACCTATTTTAAGAAATGGACTTGTTTTCTCATTTGATTGACACCGGCCATCTCGTCGCGGTTGAATTATACTTACTGTCCTATTTTAAACACTGTTTAAAAAATCGTAATTGAGAGAAAAATAGAACAGGTAAATTATATAGCTATAGTAGAGAATAAAGAAGTTTTAATTGCTATAAAATTTGTGAAATTCTCCCCTAAAATTTAGGCTAAATGGGGACTTTCAACCTGAAAATTTGAACCCTATTTTAAACCCCATATTTGATATGAAAAATGGCGGCTTTTTATGGAAATGTCCTTTAATAGAGGTGGTGGATTACAGTGTTAACTTAATTACCCTCAATTATTTGCTAAATAGTCCCAATTGTAACAAGTACTATCCAAGTTTTGGTTGCTTTAAATAAATGATCAGGAACAAAAAGAATATAAAGCATACTTACAACTGTCATGATGACATTTTCCATTTTGTATCCATACTTATGAAGAACAGGCTTTAAAATATCTCCACATATTTTATTATTTTTTGCTTTTACACCTATAGTTTTCTTGTTTGGTAGCTCAATACAGAACAAAATAACTTGTTCTACTCTTATTTCACGACAACTTAACGTTGTAACATCAATGCCATGATCAAGTGGCTGTAAAATAAAAAAAGTATGAGGAAGCAGCCACTTTTAATATGCATTTCAAATGTGAAGCAATAACGAATTTTTAAACAGTTTAAAATGAATGTGGGTGATAAAACCAATATTTATCTAAATTGTCATTTACTTACATTTTAATATTCTTACGCAATTAGAATAAAAGCAGAATGCATTTAAACCAGGATTCCCAAATTTATTCAAAAAATTCAAAAATTGTTCAAAGACTTTTAAGAATTTTTTAAAAAGTTCAGGGACTACAAATCTACATACTTGAGACATGAAAAACGCATGATAAATTTGAATCAAATATCTTCCACATTAACTTTCACATGCCTGATCATTTTCTTGCTACTACTGTAGACTGAGGAACAACCAGCAAAAATTACAGAATTTGCCCGTTCCGACAAAGCTATGGAAAGTTCTAGTAGATTCCATACAACTAATGAATTTTTTTTTACACAATGCAAAATAAAATTTTTAGTTGAAATGCATAAGAACTTTCATCGGGAAAGAGAAAAGAAAAATGAAAGGAAGAAAAAAAGTACTAAAAAAGTGTATAGAAGGTCTGACTGGATTCACTGAAACTGACTTGCAAAATGATAAGACTGCACTCTCAGCTTCACTTCCCTAATTTAGCACTGCTGATGAGTTGTAATGCTTTCAATAATCATGTATAGGAAAACTACAGTACATATTTCACTTAAATCCATCTTTAAACCGATAAATGTGAAATTTCCCCTCAATGCAAATAACATGATGTTTAATCAAAATTTATTTAATACTTTCTACAATTAACCAAAATGAATTTTTATATGATATATTTTGCATGATTTCTGTTAAAATATTCTTGATCTTCCTTTAAAACTCCCAGGGAGGGGGGGGGGAGATTCCTCAATGAAGCCTTTACAAAGATTTTCTATTCCTGCAAATTTTCAATTTACCTATTTTTTGATTTGCTATCTCGAAATGATCTACCTTCAGTTTTCATACATTGAGATATTATTTTTAGCTTGTTTTTACCCAAAATGAAAAAAATATGAGTTCATAATTTTAGCACAATGTTGTAAACATTAAATAAACACTTTGACTGCTTTTGAAAATAGCCATCAGTAACATTTATACATGAACATTACTATATCATCCAAATGTTGCTCATCCGATGTTAACTTAAATAAAATGCAGATTGCACAGAAAAAAAGAGCAATATATACAAGTGTACAAGTGAAACAAGTTGAAAACACCAAAGCATTTAGTAATTAAATTAACCGAATTGATTGCCAAAATTTTAAGAAAAACAAAATATAAAGGACCGAAAAAAATCCTTAATTTAAGTAATAGGTTACGTTTCTCTACCTTCTACATAATTTTACAATCAAAACTTCCTCACTTTAAAGTTCTATCCCCACTCTAAATGTCCTTAATTTTTAGACCACTTTTATTTTGTAAAATTATCATAAACCTAGGATTAACACTGGGTTGAAATTTTCAGGAGGGTATGGCAAAATGACGAGCATGTAAGTCCTCTACTATAGAACATGAAATATAAAATTAAAAATAATAGTGAACACAAAATGATCTAAAAGGTAGAAATATGCAGTAACCAAAATTGCAGGAGTTGTACAGAAATGTATGCAATTTGGGACTGACACATAAATAGTCAGTGCACATACTTTTCACATTATATATATATATATATTGTCAGCCCCTCTTAAACGTGGGTATTTTAAAGTGGGGTATTTGTTTAAGCAGGGACCTTTAACAGTGCATCTATAGCACGGTTCCTGGATATCTTATTCGTATAAGCGGGGTATTCGTTTATCCGTTACCAGATTAAGCGGGTTTGACAGTATATATATATATGTGTATATATCAGCAAGTAGGAAAAGGAATTAGTTGGTAAAATAAAATTCAAGGGGTTTTCAAAGGTTTTTAAGGACTGAGGGAACCTTGTAAATACAAAATATGTTTTTGCTGTAAGTCTATTTAAAAAAGAAGTATAACAGTATTTGCAAAAAGAAATAAGGATTTAAAACCACTTTGCCAGGGGTTTAACAGATTTTTTAAATTAAAAATCAAAATGCTTTAAAAAAGTTTTTAGGAGTGCTTTCAAAATTGTTAAGATATCAACATTTATAAAAGAAAAAGGATACCCTCTTTAGAGAGAACAAAAATTATGTCATGTGATTTGAACTATTGCAAATCATTGAAATAAATGTTACAGTTACAAACGGCTATTTACACAAATCACTTAAAATTCATTAAATTTTTCATTTGCCATGATTTACCATTTCTCACATACAAAATCTTTTTTTTTAGAATTAAATATTCTAAGATACTCATGCCTAGATGTATCTTATGCAATCAAGAGTGATCTAGTTTTTAAAATATAGAGCAGCAAAACAAGGCACAAAACTTAGATATTCAAAAAAAATAATTCATTGCTCATAAAATAGTATGAGGAAAAAGAATGAAATGAAAAAAAAATCTTGATAGCTAAACCTAAGTTAGGTAAAATTGATTAACTGTATTTATTTCCATTAAACTCAAATGCAACAAAAGTTACAATTTTTAAAATAAACTCTTTGCAAAAATTTGCTAATTCATAAATATTACTGAACATTTTGTAAAAAATATGATCATAAAGATGAACCATCCTCATTTATGCAAGCAAAAAATATACACTTAAATTTGTGCCCTACATTTTATATTCATGAGGGCAACAAATTTATTTTTAACTTCAAAGTCAGTTTTAAAGCAACATTTTCAAAGTAGTACAAGAGATTTAGTCTAAATTCAAAAGTTCAAATGAAAACAGCTGGTCGGAAACATATGTTACAAAAAGTTTAATATAAATAATAATATAAAGATTTGTTTTGCACTGATTCAAGATTAAGAAGGGAAAAACATGAACTCTATTTAAAAGGATCTAAAAAAAAATTGTTTGATTTTTTTTTTTTTTTTTTGATGAAGTAAAAAATAAGGGACTACAGGGATGAATTTTCACATAGTAATTGCACCCCTGCACTTATCTAAAAGCGAGCATGGAAGTTTAGTTATTCTATAATTCAAAATTCACCCTTGAAAGTTTGAAGAAAGGAATATCAGTATAGGCTGCTTGATTATAATTGCTGAGATGTCGACATTCAGAACAATCAGCAAAGATAGTGTGCATTTGGTGGAGGGGAGGGGAGGAAAAACACAACTGAAAGTAAAAAAAGAGCATTTCTTTTTTTAAACATGCAAGAGAAAGTAGCCCTATGACCATTCAACCAAAATGAAAAGTAGTCATATTTTGCGATAGCTAATTGGAAGCAGTTCGGGAAAAAAAACAAAGGAAAATTGGAACTGTAGAAAATATGAGGAGAAAATTAGAAAGTACAGAAAAAATGGATGTAATTTTAATATGTAGGAACTACACAAAATATAGGAGTGCTGCAAGTCCTGAAAATGTGAACTATACTTTTGAAAGCATGCCCGCAATCTGTTATTGCTACATTTTCATTTGCACTGCAGAGGAAAACTTTAAATACCTGATTTGAGCCAACAATGTATGCTTCAACTGCATTATAACTTAAATTGCGTCGTTCCAATAGTTTCAACAACATTTCCCCTACAGTCTCTCCTTTCTGAGTTTTCACAACTGTTGTTGAGAGATCAGGCAGTATAACTCTGCAGTAGTAGTTGTCAGTACCACGATGATTAGGAAACAAAGTCAGTTCAGCAGAGTTTAAAGACTGAAATTAAATATTGTAATGCGTTATTTTCTACAATAAATTTGCATCATTTTACATTTTTCATCAGATGCAGAATATAAGAATTGAAAGAATTAATATAAGTTACTATTAACAAATATGCAATTCTTTTTTTTTTCAAGAAAAAATAACACTAAATTACAGATAAAAGCACAGGTATAAAACACGAAAATACCTTAATTATGCAGTTAGAGAATATATATTACTAATATCACTGATTTTCTGCAACATAACAGCTTAGAACCGGATTTTTAAATGGCATTTAGAAACGGATTTTTAAATGGCAAATTAGCAAAACAATCCTCTGAATATTATACCATTTCTATATTATTATTTTTATTATTTATTTATAATTCACTACATTAAGAAGTGATAAACAATGGGAACAGTTTATTCCGAGAAACAAATGTACATTAATGCTATATCACAAGCAAACCTAATTTCCTTTTAAATCTTAATTACATCTGTGAATGTAACTTGAATACATATAAATAATACATCGTCATTACTGAAGATCTACAGTACAGTTGCATACAATATGTGATGCATCAAAAAAAAATTTAATTTGTTTTACAACATGAACATTTTTTCTGCTCAGAGGTGTGGGGCCGCTACTCTGTGTTGCAAACTAAGAAAACTTTCTCACTTTTTCCATTTAAAAAATATTAAGGAGCAAGATGTGGTGAGTTAAATCTAATGAAAGGGGGAAAAGGAGAAAGGTTTATAATAAACTTGATACACAATGAATAAAAAAAATAATCTTGAAAATATCAAAAATATTAATACAGAAATGTCATAAACATACCTAATATTAATACAAACTTCCTGGCAAAACACAAATACTTAACCTTCTACTTACATACATAATATTTAACTAATTGATAAACCTAGAAGAGGCATTATCAGAACTTCGGATTTTTAAAGCTCTTCCTAGTATACAGAAGCTAGGTAAGAACTTATTTAGAGTATGCTGTTCAGTTTTAGCTTCCTTATCTTAAAATAGATATCAATTTATTGGAAAGAGTTCAAATAAAGGCTATGAAATTAGAAAATAAACTTCTTAATTTAGATTGCAATTCCAGACGCAGAGTACTTAATATGTATGGTTGTAAAAGAGTATGAGGGAGTATAACCCAGTTATTTAAGTTCATTAAAATCGAAAATGTTTATGGGATAAATTTCTGCACAGAGAAAAAAAAACAGAGGTTGTTGTCTTAAGCTTTTTAAATCCCAAGTTAATCTTGAAATATTTACCATTTATAATAGTTTACCAGAAGCAGCAGTTACTTGCAATGTGGTGGATACTTGAAAGAGGGCTCTTGATCTTCGCTGGTGATAAATGAACTGACTGGGACCACACTAGCTGGGCCCTAAACATGGCTAGTTGCTCTAATATTCGTATTATAGACCCATGACACTTTTGCTTGATGACTTTACCATACCTGAGCTAATATTTAGAAAAGTGCAAATTTGAGTCCCAAGTGAATTTTCACTAGTATTTCAATAACTAGTGAAAAAAGTAATTTTCCCCAGAAAGAAAATAAGGTTTTGCTTTCATTTCATGTAATAACATCAGAGAAAAAACATTTCTTCAGAAAATAATGTTTATATGCATCAAAAATCAGATCGTTAACGTGTCCCCAGTAGCAAAGCTTAGCATGCAAACAGGTCATGCACACTTTCTAACTTCCCAAACAAAACGCACTTGCACAAAAACGATTCTATTTTTACCCCTTTGTTAATATTTTACTTCATTTTTGCTTTAATCGATTTCTGATTTTCTAGCCGATGCAAAATAAGGGTGTCCCAAGTTCCGCCGTCAGAGTGGTAACAATAACTTCCGATCTATGTTTAAGCTCCCAAAATCATTTCCTGCACCAATACCATGTGATACCGAGTACCTGGTGGGATGTTTTATTGCATCGTAATTAAAAATTTGCATTTCTGCATCTAAAATTGTAGATAAGATTTTTTAAAGTAATTTTATAAAATGTGTGTCATTTAAGTCATCAGATCGATAACACGCGCTAAAATGCGCAGTTTTTATTATTTTAAAAATTATTTTATATATAAGTATAGTCCTTTATTACAAGTGAAAAAACCACATGTTTGATTTTGGTTTAGCGTGATCGACTCCGAAATAAAAAAAAAACTTTGTCCGTTTGTCAAATCGGTAACAGTCAGAGCGGTAACATTGAAAAACAGCGAATATGTTACCAAACTAACTCACACGTTTCAGAATTATAAAAAGCAAAAATCATAGGTTTTAGCCATATATATAAGGGTCATTCCATCGTGACTAACGTAACATTCAGAGCTGATTTTATAACTCATTTTGCCTGTAACTTAAGGGATAAAAAATAATTTTTCTTTGTGTTGGTGGATTGGTAATGTAGATGGTGTACATGTATTATTTCTGCTAGGAATTTAAAATAAAATTACTGACAACAGATATTTTTTCAACCAAAATAGCAGTGTGACTAACGTAACATTTTTGCAACCTTGAAAAATAATGTTCATGTTATGAGGCAAAAGTTTCTGAAAGTTAAGCAAATGCTAAAAATTGACTGATGTATTTGAAAAATATGGAATGTTAGCTTTTAAAAATATATAGCACATTTATTAAATTTTGAATTTTTTTAGTCTTAAGTGTCACTTTTGCTGAAAATGGAGTGTGACTAACGTAACGTGACTAACGTAACCATCGAATAACAAACAATAGATAAATTAAAAAAAAATATTTCGGCTAATATTATCGATAATTACATTACTTTTTCCTTTTTTAAAACTTATTATGTTGCATATTTTTATTTATTTATATATTTATTATTATTTTAATAATTTTATGTATTTTTTTATTTATTTATTCTGGGGTAAGAAATTGTAAATGGAAGGCTCCCTTTTAACTTAATTGAGTCTGTTAAAGAAAATTTAGCTTTTGCAAACTGAATATTATCAGGTTTGGCCCATTCAAATCTTTGATATGTTTCTCTCATCTTTGATCTATTGAGCCCAATGTTTGAACTTCCTAGAGTTAACTCGCAATTTTTTTCAAAACCAGTTTCTTCATTCTTATTAATTTTTTTATACAGTTGATAGATTTCTTTAAGTTATACCTAGGCAAACCCTTTTGTAGCTTATTTCTCTTGTTGGCAACAAAGTTCTTTACAGATTTAACATCTTTCTTGAGGGAAAAAATCGCGAAATTATCACATTATTATAAAATTAGAGGACTTATTGTTTTGTATTATCTGACAAACTTAACGAGTGTCTATGGGATTTAGGATTTCCTATATTAACTGTTATACCTGATGCCAGCTTTTGGATAGATATAACTTTCAGGGACTGTTGGCTAAAGCTTTTTTCTATATTTCTTTGTTGCCTTTTCCAGTGCTTGCCTTGTGAGAAAAAAAGGTATCTGCAGATATGTAGGAAATAGTAGTTTGTTTCTTTGCAACCATCTTACTTATTAATTATTTTGTGGCTTATCTTTCTTCCTCTTTTAACTTCATACCCGAAATTGCGTTTTTTCGTAACGAACGCATCAATGTTTTTGTCATTTCTCTTTCATCCGAATTTTATAGAGGCTCTGATTCGCCCGACTTCTTCTTTTCCGTTCTGAAGCAGTCAAAGAAGCTCAAATATTTCAGAAGGCCTCAAATATTTCAAATTAATTTGATATATTTATTTACTATTAACTGGAAATTTAAATAAACACTAAAATAGTTAAGCTTTAAGCTACATTAATCTTTTTTTGAATTGTTACCATAGTTACATTCAAACTGTTACGATAGTCACATTCAAACTGTTACGTTAGTCACACACCTAAAATGTTACGTTAGTCACACTAAAATTTTTCTATTAAATGTATCTAAAATAAATATTTTTGGATTTTCAAGTAGATATGATACAGACATAAGAAAATAAATAGCTATGGTACTTAATTATTTTTAGTTCAGTTTTAAAATAGAAAACATTGCATTTTTGTGACTAACCTAACATAAAATAAGAAAGTGAAATAATAAAGATAATTAAAATGCTTATCCTATAAACTGATTGAAAAAAGCTGTTAATTCAATCAGATATAACTCCAAACTTTCATAAGAAACGCAGTTCTTCTTAAAATTCACAGAAATTCTAACAATATGCACGAAAACAATGACCAATGTTTTTAGCGTTTACTAAGACTTTTCTGCAGCCATGTACTTACAGAGCTCCAACATAAACACCAAAAAGGATTTTTCAAAATTTTTACTAGATTCATATACTAGAAAGTATGTTGAATAAAATGATAGGTCACAGTTAAGTCTTTAAGGCACTTTTATTTTTTAGGCTGAGGTTGACATTTCTATGGAATGACCCTAAACTAATATTTTTGTTCTTAAAAATGAAAAGCAATGAGTTTTAGTACAATTGCTTCATTTGTGGTTTGTATGACCTGACAATAGAAGTTAGTAAAATAAGAAAAATTGACACTGCAGAAATTAAGTTAATTGATTATTATTTTATTTATTTATTTATTTATTTTTTTTTTGGTGCTTCAATTTCTCATAACTTCGCTAAATAACTAGATAATAACTAGCATGCTAAATTTGAATTTCTGATCAAGAAATTAAATTTCCTGCAACTAATTAAAGAAAAGCAAGCAGCAGAGTTGTGTGTTGAAAAAGTTGAAGTTGTGTGTTGTTTCAAAAGAAATCAAATGTTTTATTAGCTTGGATTTGGTAACCTCATAATTTATTTTATCTAAAAACCTTATCGCTAATTTTTATTTCCAAGAAATGCTTTTTTATAATAAAATTTGATTTTTTAGCTAATATATATATTTTAATATAATTATCTTAATTCTATGTTAGAAATGCAAGGAAATGATATCATTTTTAGAGATGTTAACGAAGACTGAAAGCATAAACTCTAATATGTAGCTCATCAGATCTGTAACGGCTTAAAAGTGAGTAATCTAAGGAGGGGGTAAATAACTTCCTTGAGCTCCCCCCTTTTATTTTCTTGCATTTAGACCCAATTTAGACTTAGAATCCAATATTAATTTTTTTCTGCAAAAAAATATTTTAATCAGAAAACTCCAATCTCAATTTGGCACTTTTCAAAATATTGGCTCACCTGTAACCTGAATTCATACTTTCTCTTGTAGACGCCACCAGTCACCAGTACCATTATTTTTATTTTTCATCTAACAGCTGTCAGATGAAGATTGAGATTTTTTGGAGTGTTTATAATGTGGGTGGTAGTATGTCTAAGAGTCTCAAAGGAAAGACTGGAGGCGTAGCGAGTACAGGAGGACGATGGTATCGCAAGGAGTCATTTCAAAAACTCACACCTATAGACAACTATTAAAAAGTTTCACATGTTTTTACAACAAAACTGTTGTTTCAAATAGCTCTAATGTAAATCACCATTTTAAAATAAATCACAAAAAATGCATCGTAGCTGCCTGATGAAGGGAAGATTTTTCAATCAACAAAAATTTTCAATAAAATATTAAAGCAGTACCAAGTACTGACTTCTATTTCAAATCTAACATTTGTAGTAGAAATATATCACGTGGACAAGTTTTCATTTGCCATACAGTATTATGAAACATGGGAAACCACTCAGATAGTGTTTTTTTCTTTTTTTGAAGAAAAATTCACACAGAGCAAAACGGCTTTTAAATAATCATTTGAATCAGTTAGTTCGCAAATGAAACTACTAGCTTACCTCTCTAGAAGATACATTTTTATGAATCATGCCAACACCAGTTTCACTACTAGTTAAAGATGAACGACTATCAGTCATATCTGATTGAGTTGAACTTGTATCATCCAACTTTTGCAAATCTTTTTCTTTCTTCTTCTTTTTTAGTGATTTTCGTATTTCACACTGTCTGTCCCATAACCTATGTCCTCCAATCTTGTACTCATTAGATTTTATTTTGCTCACTAAAAAAATCCACATTAGAAATTAAATTCAACAATGGAAAAGGATTCTTAAAATTTAAAATTACTAATTGTTCAATTACAATGACATGAGAACTATTCTAATATTCAAGAAAAATGAAAAAAAAAATAGGGTGGTATATGAATAAATTTGCAATAAAATATCATGCACATATTAATTGATAAGAACAGCACATTCATCATCATATTTTCACTTTATTATTAGCATCACATTTTCCCTTTAAATATTGCATTTTTAACATAGTCCACAAAAAAAATATATATATTTAACAATTTGTAAAAAAAACTTAAATGGTACAGAATTTTCAGTAACATTAGTCAAGGTAGAGCAGGATGGGATGAAATGAAATCACCTAAACAAAACAGAAAATCAAGCATCTAAAATTCACCTGAAATAAAGATTTGGGAAGAATAATTTATAGCCTAATATGTAATGATGGGTACTTCCAATAACATATTCAAATCTTCAAACTATATATTATCCTTTTATTATATTATTATTTTAAAAGCAGTGCATTTTCTCCAACACAATATAATATACATATTAAAGGAAAAGTTTTATGTAAAAACTTTGTAAGGATATATTACAACGTAAACTAGAAAGTTTTATTTGAAAATATAAAAAAGACCTTTTTTTAAGTTTTCAAAACAAAGGTCATGTTTCATTGTTGTCCCATAAATATTTACAGGATGCAACTCTGAACATTTAAATTTTTATTAAACCTTCATATATAAATATGAGAAAATACACATTATTTTTAGAAATTCACAAAAAAATATCGTTCTGACACCACACTAGCTGCCAGAAGGCACCAAAATTAGACATAAATTTTGCACCTCTTTATTTCTTGAATGATAAAGAAGAACAGCAAATACATGATTTCAATATATTATGTATTGCAGATGTTTTTCTTTGCATATGTTTTTTTTTTTTTTTTTTTCAACTCCAAGTGCTTGCAGAGATATTTTTTTAATGAATGAATGATAGAAATGAAGGATCCAAAAGAAACGGAAAAGTGAGAAAGAAAGGAGAAAAAAGAAAAAAAAAACAAATTGCTGCCATTCTTGCACCATAAATGCTTAGTAGAAACACAGAAAAAATGTGTTGGAAAAATTGAAACAGCATTTTATTCAACAGATTAAAGCATTTTTTAATCCAAAATTTGTGTGTTCCAGAACACATCCGAAGAAGACCACAATGAAGGAGGCAAATTAAATTACCTATCTTAAAAATAGCGTACGCCAAAGATCACTTACGCTTCTGAAGATCAATAATGAGATATGAGCCAATATTTAGAAAAGTGCCAATTTGAAGCGGGAATTTTCTGAAAAAAAAATTTCTAGCAGAAAAAAACCAATATTGGATTTTAAGTCTAAATTGGGTCTAAATGCAAGAAAATAAAAGGGGGAGGTCAATGAAGTTATTTACCCCTCCTTAGATTACTCACTTTTAAGCCGTTACAGATCTGATGAATGTTACAGATCTGATGTTAATATGAGCTACATATTTTAGTTTATGCTTTCAGTCTTCGTTAACATCTCTAAATATGATATCATTTCCTTGCATTTTTAACATAGAATTAAGATAATTATATTAAAATACATATATTAGGCTAAAAAATAATATTTCATTATAAAAACGAATTTCTTGAAATAAAATTGAGCGATAAGGTTTTTAGATAAAATAAATTATGAGATTACCAAATTTAAGCTAATAAAACATTTGTTTTGTTTTGAAACAACACACAACTTTAATTTTTTCAACACACAACTCTGCTGCTTGCTTTTCTTTAGTTAGTTGCGGGAAATTTAATTTCTTGATCAGAAATTATATTTTAGCATGCTAGTTATTATCTAGTTATTTAGCGAAGTTATGAGAAATTGAAGCACCAAAAAAAAAATAATAATAAATAAATAAATAAATAAAATAATAATGATTAATTAACTTAATTTCTGCAGCGTCAATTTTCCTTATTTTACTAACTTCTATTGTTAGGTCATACAAACCACAAATGAAGCAATTGTACTAAAACTCATTGCTTTTCATTTTTTAAGAACAAAAATATTCAATATAAATGGTTAAAACCTATGATTTTTGCTTTTTATAATTCTGAAACGTGTGAGTTAGTTCTGTGACATATTCGCTGTTTTTCAATGTTACCGCTCTGACTGTTACCGATCTGACAAACTGACAAAGTTTTTTTTTTTAATTTCCGAGTCGATCGCACTAAACCAAAATCAAACACATGGTTTTTTCACTTGTAATAAAGGACTATACTTATATATAAAATAATTTATAAAATAATAAAAACTGCGCATTTTAGAGCGTGTTACCGATCTGATGACTCAAATGACACACATTTTATAAAATCACTTTAAAAAATCTTACCTACAATTTTAGATGCAGAAATGCAAATTTTTAATTACAATTCGATAAAACATCCCACCAGGTACTCAGTATCACGTGGTATAGGTGCATGAAATAATTTTGGGAGCCTAAACATAGATCGGAAGTTATTGTTACCACTCTGACGGCGGAACTTGGGACACGCTTATTTCGCATCGGCTAGAAAATCAGAAATCGATTAAAACAAAAATGAAGTAAAATATTAACAAAGGGGTAAAAATAGAATCGTTTTTTGTACAAGTGCGTTTTTTTTGGGAAGTTAGAAAGTGCGCATGACCTGTATGTAATGCTAAGCTTTGCTACTTGGGACATGTTACCGATCTGATTTTTGATGTATAAAAACAATATTTTCTGAAGAAAAAAAAATTTTTTTTTTCTGATGTTATTAGATGAAATGAAAGCAGATCCTTACCTTCTTTCTGGGGAAAATTATTTTTTTTAACTAGTTATTGAAATACTAGTGAAAATTCACTTGGGACTCAAATTGGCACTTTTCTAAATATTAGCTCATATAGCATATGCAATCAATGTTCTTCAATTCTTTTCATTTTTTTCCTTTCAATTTTCAACTTAAAAGTTTTTAAAAATAATAATAAATAAATAAATAAATCAAAACACCAAACTTACATTTATGCCATGGTATTAATGATTTTCTTTTTTTCAAATCCCCACACATTTTTTGCTTTTCATTTTCACAAGAGCTAGCAGCTTCAGATTGTCCATCATACAGTGATGGTTCTTTTTGCCCTTGGATTTCTCTCAGCAAGCATTCTTTAAACATTGTACTCTTCAAAAATCTTTGATAGCAATCAAACTTCATCAAATTGAATATCTAAATAAAATTAGTTTTAATGTGAGGTTATTGTACATTTGCTCAAAATATCGATTAAAGAGTAGCAAAATAACATTCACCTAAAAAAAGCAGCTTTTCCAAAACAAAGTCACAGAATATGATAATTATATTTAAAAAAAACATGCTATTCATATTGTAACATTGTAACAAAATTAAATACTATTCTTTAACAACAATAAACAGTTAAAAAGTCTCTTATTGGATAACTCTTTTTGTTCTACACACATAAAAATAAAAAAATAATTAAAAAAAAGTGATATCACTTTAGGGTTGCTGTTCATGCACTGCAGTGTGTACAAATAACAATGTACAGTGAAAATGTACGGAAATACAGAAGTAAGAGACAAAAAAATCAAAATTTACGCATTAATATGGAAATTGGGCTCCTTGAAGTGATGGATTTTTTTTTTCTTTTGAGGTTTTAAACTACAGGAATATACAGACGGACTTTGGTAGTCAAAAGCAAGATGTTTTGCAAAAAAGTAGGATAGGTAAGACTAGTATTTTAACAAAAAATAAGGACAAATTTAAAGCCAAAAAAAAAAATGTCTTTAACTTCAAAGCACACCACGTTATATAGAAGGGAAAAAAACACTATTTTGAATAAAATACCATGTATGTTCTTTTTCATGCCATCTCACAACTTTTTGAGTGAGTTACTGTGGATGATAATTAATTTTCACATATAAGAGTTTTTCTGTATTCTGATAAGCATGGAGTTAGTAGATATGCCAGCCCTACTTAAATAAGAAAAAAAAGAATGAACATGAGCCCTGACTCTACCTCCACCTCATTTGGTAACCTAACTGTAACTAATAATTCCAGTTATTAAAAATAAAAAACTTTGAAACCGTAGAATAGAAAAAGAGTGTTCATTCATATTTTACTGTATAGCTGTTGATTTATGAAATTTCTGATTAATTGTCACAGTGCAGCACAGAAAATTATGATGAAAAATAAGTATTGTATAGAATAATGAAAAGTCATAATATGTTTCTGTACAACATAAATGTAGTTACACCATTGTCTGTTATCTAAATTAAATATTTTGTAAAATACCTGTTTTTGTGCCGGGAGAAAGAGATCAGGAGTTGGTGTATCTAAGCCTTCTTGAGCTAGTTGACGAGCGTGGCTATCAACATTCACGGGCTCTTGAGCACCAATACAGAGATGTTTAGAGTATATCTCCTTAGCCATCTGAACCATCTATAAAAAAAATAACTTCAAAGTAACTGCGTATTAACTTATTTTTATAACTAGATGAATATAGCTCTTAACAGATAGTGAAAAACTGCTGTTTTTAAAATTATGACTATATAACAAACATGCTCGCTGTAAATAAAATTACTTACAACAAACATTTGAGCATCTTGTGCTAATTTAGTAGGAGAAAATCATTATGATCAGATGGAACAGAAATCAGAAGAATAATCTAGTAAATAAGAACAAATTTCAGTAATAATTTAACTAGGCAAAAAAAATTAGGATGATGCGATGTTCATAATACAAGTATTAGTATTTTGGGACACTATTATTTTAATGGCCCATACAAAGTTGAAAATGGTCATTTATTGTAATACAAATTGTTACAATTAAGAACAATAAAAAACTGCATACTAATGTTTGGTCTTTTAACTGCCTATATTGCTCACAAGCAATCCAAAATGTAATATTTTCTTGGCTGAACTCTTTCTTCAGGAATTCCTATAATTAATTTAAATACAATCGATTAAACATACAGCAAAAAAGAAAAAACACAATTGTTAAAATTTATCTATATATACAATAGGTGTGAGTGTACACTGCGATGCAAAAGTTTAGACAAAATGCAAATATATGATTAAAAAGAAAACTACTTGGCGAAATGCTTTCAAATTTCTACTGCAGGTTGACAGTATGGTTAAAATACATGTCTGGAGTTTTGAAAAATATAACCAAAATGAAAATCGGAAATTGCAAAAGACTTTTTTTTTTCATTGCTACAAAAGTTTAGACAAAAGTCAGATTTTATGCAAATATCCCTTGAAATGTGACTGGTGGAGGTAAGGCGGGACTTTTTCTTCGACTATAAAGTGCAGAGATTGCTCAATGAATAATCAAAATCCAAAATCTCTGCAGTTCTCGTGTAAAGAAAATGAGAAAGTTTGGAAACCGAAATATGAAAATGAACGACCTTTGTTAATTTTTAGTCTTTTCAATCGGTCCTAGTATGGTAGTGCATTGTTTTTTACTTCTAAAGCAAACTCAGATATGCGTATCGATCAAAAAGGCCAAGAAAAACTATTTCTTAAGGTTGAAGGAATTAAAAAAACTGCTCGAATTGATGATTCGTCCCTTAATCTTACAAAACTTTAACTTGGGTCAAAATCAGCATGTGACAGCATAAGTAGATGAACAACTCAATCGGGATGCATAAAAAAAACAAAGAATTGTGCGTGAGCCTTTTCGGCAGTGCTCGAAATTAGCGGTCGTTAGTCGTATTTTGCAACTTTAAATTTCGTTTTGACGGCCGCGATTTTGAAACTAGTCGTCATTTTGACTCCTAACTCTTGCTTCCCTCTTATTTTCCATTAGCTCAAGGTTAGTTTTCAGAATATTAACCTCACAATAACAGAAAAGCTTCCTGCTATTATTGCATAATCGGCCCTGGGCAGGATGACCAATATCTCCCCTTTCCTCCCCCAAAGATATCACCAGCACATGCTGTGCCTTTTGTTCCTTTGCACCTGTTTCCCCTCAATCCTTTCTTTCCTCCCTCTCCTGGAAATCACTGTTTACACTGGTTGATGGAGATTGACTCATCACTTCATGTCAACACAGAGCCGCAGGTGAGAGATAAAAGTTTGGCAAACACATACGAAACAAAAAAAAAATTCCAACTGTTCAAGCTTTTTTGGAAGTTTAAACTGCTTAATGAAAGCCTCTCACATAATGATATACTTAATGACTTTGACGTGTTTTGCACTGAAATTTTGCAGTTTGACTTTTTTTAATGCTCAAGCTGACTTTTTTAAGCAATTTTCAATTAAATCCCCGTAATCGACGTTTCTGAGCACTTTTTCCTTTCTTTTTTTTTTTTACTGTTTCAGTGCAACAATTAACAACAATTCTATGAAAAACGCTGTAGATTAATTCGTTTGTGTCCGATTTTCTACGCATGTGGGAAAAAGGCTTAGCACATTGCAGGTGTGCAGCACTCTTCTATCATCTGTTTCTCATTTGTACCTCTTCTGATAATTTCTTGAATTTCATATCATGCAAAGCCTATTCAACTAAAATACAAGGATATTTTTTGCATCCCTTGTCTTTTAAGTCCCCCCCCCCCCCCGCTAAGTAAAAAAAGTTGGAATCAAAATTGGTTCTTGCAATACAAAACTTCTGCTGTCATGTATAATATTCTTTAATCTTTTTTATGTTGAGCATTTATTTAACATTTCCATATTTTTAGCTCAACAGTACTTTAAAATTTTTATCAGAATATGAAGGAAAAAAACATTTTATCAAAAATCTCTTTTTACCCCCTCCCTCCACCTTTGAAAGCCATTCTGTATGTTTCATGTGAAAAAATATGTCAACGTGTTCAAAACTTCTGCTGTCATGTATAATATTCTTTAATCTTTTTTATGTTGAGCATTTATTTAACATTTCCATATTTTTAGCTCAACAGTACTTTAAAATTTTTATCAGAATATGAAGGAAAAAAACATTTTATCAAAACTCTCTGTTTACCCCCTCCCTCCACCTTTGAATGCCATTCTGTATGTTTCATGTGAAAAAATATGTCAACATGTTTATTATCTTTGTAAAAAGGTAACAATTGATCCTCAAAGAATAATTTAACATCAAAGAAAATAATAGCACATCGTTATATAAAGCCCTAACCCAGTGTAGCAAATTATTGAAAGAGAAGACTGCAGATAAAAGTAAAATACAACCAAGTTTATAAGCAAAAAAATATAATTTATTCTCTTTTTTTTTTTTTTTTTTTTAGAGAGAGAGAGATTAGAGGGGTATTCTTTTTATTTAATTCCATTATAGCAATAGTCACACAACATTTGCATTTGAGATCTTTAAAAAGCTAATTCGAATTTTCATGCCTATTATATAATTTATAAATCTTAACAAGATTTATGCACCTAATCAATGTAATTTGGAAATTGCAACCAAGAGAATTATTTTGGCAACTAAGAAAAAAATATCAGGTGCCATTGGCACCTAACTATCTAATACTAATTTCGACCTCTGCTTTTCGGATGTCCCAAATAAGTCAGATTTTAATGATCAAAGCAGCACAGCATATGCTCATCGAATCTTTTCTGAAGTCACACTAATAGAATTGTAATCCATCTAGGCAATCCAAATTTTAATAATTTTTATCAGAGTAAGTAACATTCATTTTTTACTCACAATGATACATGTGCTGCTTTTCCCAATAAAGCTGGCTTATTTGAGAAACTATTTCAGAAAAGGTTTAAGCACAATTCTTTATCTTTTTTATGCATCCTGATTCAGTTGTTCATCTACTTATGCTGTCACATGCTGTTTTTGACTCAAGTTGAATTTTTGTAGGATTAAGGGGTGAACCGTCAGTTCGAGCCGTTTTTTCTGTTCCTTCATCTTTAAGAAATATAATTTTTTTGGCCTTTTTGATCGATACGCACGTCTGAATTTGCTCTCCATCAAGTAAAAAACAATGTACTACCATATTAGGGCTGATTTAAAAGACGAAAAATCAGCAAAGGACGTTCATTTTCAAATTTCGGTTTCCAAACTTTCTCATCTTCTTTACAATAGAACTACAGAGATTTTGGGACTTTGACTCTTCATTGAGCAATCTCTGCACTTTATAGTTGAAGAAAAAAGTTCCGCCTTCTTTCCACCAATTACATTTTAAGGGATATTTACATAGAATATGACTTTTGTCTAAACTTCTGCAGCAATAAAAAAAAATGTCATTTGTAATTTCCTATTTTTATTTCAGTTATATTTTTTTTAACTCCAGACAGGTAGTTGAGACCATATTGTCTACCTGCAGTAGAATATTTATTAATATATTTGTATTTTGTCTAAACTTTTGCATCGAAGTGTATGTGTGTGTATATTAGGGTGTCCCAGAAAAACCGAAAGTCGGGATTTTGTAACGCATACCCTCTAATTATTTTCCTTTTTCATCAAAACAATTGTAAAAAAAGTTTCATCCAATTTGAACGATGGTAACTCGGGCCGACTTGAGTCTGAAAGTGCGAACCAGCCTTTTTTCACTAGGCCAAATCGAAAAAAACTTTTTTCAGAAATTCAAAATTTCGTGTTGATAAAACGCTTCCCCTAGATTCCAACATGTCCCAAAAAAACAATTTTTCGAAATTAAAAAATATTCAGGTACATCAAACGAGGCTTAAAATTTATAATCTTCTTCAAAAAATAGCTTTTTTTCTATGTATTTTGTAAACAACAAAAGATAAATTTTAAGAAATCATCAAGATGAAAAATATGAAGCATAAAGTATATAATTAGAGCTACATATAAGTTTTTTTTTCTCTCATTTTATATTATTTCTCCCGGAAATTACTCAAAATTAAGGTTTTTTCAAGATTTAAGTTAAATTTTTCACTTTTTTTATTATTATTCATCTGAAAGTATATTCTTTAGTGATTTTGAAACTTGATATTTTCTTTAAATGTATCTGCAATTTAAAATAAATAAATAGTTAAATAAATGCATTGAAAAAAAAAATTAAAAAAAAAACTATGACAACGATTTATTTACAACATATATTTACTACAATATTACAGTACAATAAACATTACTAAACATATTATCGTTTTAATGTTTGTTTATTGCAGTCAGAGTATATATTTCGGTACTCTTGGACGCAACACAACAAAAATTGTTTTTGCTCCTCATCAAATGTTAGCAAACCATGACAGTCCTGCATCATTTTTACAGCTCTTCAATCAGTATCATTTACTGGTCTAAACACTGAGACCATTCTTTTTTCTTCAAGGAATTAAGTGTTATTTGCCCGTAGAGAAGGACTCTCATTGAGAAAACTATCATCAATTTTGAGCCTAGTAAGCAAAGGCTATCTTTTAAATGATATGAACTTATCAATTGTTTTCTCTGCAAAATAATAAAATAACAGGTAACAAATGCGCGATATGAGGAAGTAACTAATTAAACTATTAGTTACTTCCTCACCCTTTTTTTTCGGTTCGGCTCGGTACACAAATACTAGTTTACACTTTCAAGCACAAGTCGGCATAATTTGTAATTTTTGAAATTACAATAAACATTTTCGACAATCATATTGATATTAAAGAAACATTTATTCAAATTTTTTAAAGAAACTAAGTTCCCAGCACGAGGCATAAAATTTACATATTTCTCTAAATATTAGGTTTTTTCTAATTATTTGCATCATTTGTGAATTTTAAATTGCAGATATACTTAAAGAAAATATCAAGTCCCGAAATCACTGAAGAACAAACTTTCAGAACAGCATTTTTAGATAAATAATAAAAAAATTTAATAGGGGAATATGTGGCAAAGTGAAATAGCAGGGCAAAGTGAAATGGTGAAATATTTTCCCAGCTTGCAGTGTAACCTATCTAGCATATTTTAACTAAGTTCCTAAACAGATAGTTAATTCCTGTCAAAAAATAAGTAGCTCCAAAGATCAGCGAAAAGAATTATACAAGCCATTTTAAAAATTTGATACCTTTATTGTAATATTCGTGGTTTTTCAAAAATATTTCTTGTTATTATAAAAGGATAATATTTTTGTAATTATCATCCAAACTATTAATTGAGAACTACTGATATTCAGTGCAGTCCTTATTTAGTTAAAATTAGGCATTTTTTTTTTTATTTTTGATGTTCAATGTAATTTGTCAAGTGCATGCGTGGCAAAGTGGATGGGGCAAAGTGAAATAGTTCATTTCGTGTACTTATTCATTCATTTATTAAATCACTCACGTATTTCTTCATTTATTAATTCATTTACATTCTTTTACTTAATTATTTACTTATTTTCTTATTCGTTCTCTATTTTATTCATTCATTTATTTTTTCTCACACATTAATTTATTTACTTGCTCATTTGTTTATTTTCGTTAATAATTACTTTTTCGTTTATTTACGCATTCATTTGATGAAAATTACTGTTAATCATCGAATTAAAAAATTTTCATAACAAAAATATTTTATTTTTCATTTTGCCCCATGTTTCTTTTTTTTTTTTTTTTTTTTTTTAAGTGAAAAATTTTCACTTTTTTTTAACCTGTTAACCGGGGAATTAGCTATTGCTCAACTCGTTTCACAATGGGGACTTTTTTTTCGCAGCGATAAGTAATATCACACCTCAAATAATAAAACAATATTGTTTTTAACTTATGATTTTTATTTATTTTGATAAAATATTTTATATTTTTAGCCTATTTTGTAGAAAATAAAAAGTACTTAAGTCATAAATTTATTACTAAAAAAAATATATAAAACACCGAAATTCACAATAAGAATATAAAGTTATTACTAACATGTAAGATACTGAAATGCAGACTATGCAGACTATGCAGACTAAAATGAATCCAAATTGTGGCAGCTTGAAGTATAGATCATGCAGCGCCCGTTCTCCCATTAATAGCGCTCAAGTTACAGATTACAAGAACATGAAAATTCATGACGCATCGACAATATGATGGCATATATACAACCACTCTAAGATTTAATAGATAAGAACAACGTAGAACGTGATGCGTTCAATATATTGCGATTAATTTCTACGACGAAAAATTTCGTCATGCGCATTGCTGTAGGCTTTTATGTATGACGAAATATTTCGTCATACCCAGTAAACAGGTTAAAGTTCAAAATAACTGCCAAAAATGAAAAATAATATTTCAACAAAAGTACTATCAAAAAACATTATTCCTTCTTTATATACAAAAATTTTTAGAACAAAATTCCCATTTGTTCCTTTTGAAGTAGGCAAGTAAACTTAACTATTTCACTTTGCCCCACATGAAAAATGATCAAATAAGCTTTGTGCTGAAATATAATTGAAATTAAAAATCAACGTAAATAAAGCACAAATTAGGTAGAAAGTACATTAGTGCTTTCTACCTAATTTGTGCTTTATTTACCTTGGTTTTTAACTTCATTTGTAAAAAAATGTGGCATTTAAAGTGGAAAAATTTAACTTAAAACTTGAAAAAACCTTAATTTTGAGTAATTTCCGGGAGAAATAAATATAAAATGAGAGAAAAAACTTATATTTAGCTCTAATTATATACTTTATGCTTCATATTTTTCATCTTGATAATTTCTTAAAATTTATCTTTCGTTGTTTACAAAATACATAGAAAAAAGCTATTTTTTGAAGAAAATTATGAATTTTAAGCCTTGTTTGGGGTACCTAAATATTTTTTAATTTGGATAAATGATTTTTTGGATCATGTTGGGATCTAGGAGAAGCGTTTTATCAACATGAAATTTTGAATTTCTGAAAAAAATTTTTTTCGATTTGGCCTAGTGAAAAAGGGCTAGTTCGCACTTTCGGACGCAAGTCGGCACGGGTTACCGTTGTTCAAATTACATGGAACTTTTTTTACAATTGTTTTGATGTAAAAGGAAAATAATTAGAGGGCATGGGTTACAAAATTCCGACTTTCGTTTTTTTGGGGACACCATAGTGTATATATATACATATATATATATATACACTATATGCGCACATACCCAGCAGCGAGAGAGATACAGTATGGGACATCAAATTAAAAATGCTCTGTAGATCTGACCGTATTCTGGACTTCTCAGTCAGGAATAGCCAACAACTGAACTGGAGGTAAAGATCCTCTTATTGTAGCTAAGATAGCCTACAAAATGGTAGATAAAAACAATTACACCCACAGCTTGGTAATCAGATCTCAGGATGTCATTACCAAGCTATGGGTGTTGCTGCTTCAGTTCTGCCTCAGCCCTGGCTTGTGGATGGTAACTCATTGCATATTACCCAGCTTTTGCCTTCAAATTTCAAGTTGAGCCGCACCATGGTTTGTGGACGCTCGCTGGTAAGATAAATTCACTTTATCTACCAGTTTGTTGGCTATCTTAGCTACAATAAGAGGATCTTTGCCTCCAGCTCGGTTATTGGCTATTCCTGACTGAGGAGTCCAGAATAAGGACGAAACTGCAGTCTCAGGATGTCATTACCGAGCTGTGGGTGTAATTGCTTCAGTTCTGCATAAGCCCTGGCTTGTGGGTGGTAACTCATTGCTAGGTACTTGACGCCTAGTTTCCTCATCAGATGGGGTCACCTGGACTCTATTCAATACGAAACTGCACTAGGAATTTTATTTGCTAAGAGCACTCTAAGCCACACAGGTACTGCTGGGGATCACACACAGGGGATCTGCTACAGGCTACATAACCATATGACATGGATGCTGTCGATTTTTAGGACCTTGAAAATCTGCTGACTGGAGTCTGGTCTGAACCTACATCTTTGGAAGAAAGAAACTAGTGCCAACCACTACACCACTCTATCTGCAGTCATGGTCAAGTTCATAATTTTATCAGAGGAACAATGGTTGAGACCAGATATTCTGGTGGGAAAGGGGTATCTTGCTGAAAATGCTTTTTTTTCTATGAAAAAACTGGTAAGGAATGCAGCTGGAACACATGTTATGAAAAACTGGAAAAACAAATTTAAATTTTTGAATCTCGATAGCCAATTCTCTACCATCTGGTGATTGTTACAAGCATTTGAAAATATATAAACAGCACAGGGATTCAGTTGGGACTATTTAAAGGGAACATTACAGCCTGGGGATCTTTAGGTACCTGGGTCAATATAGTGAAGTTTTTACTATTCCATTCTCTTGAATTAAAAATAACGGTTTTACTGAGTACAGTAGTCTGTTTATGTACCATGGCTCAATTTATAGGCTATTTTGTTCAATCTCTACTTAAATTCAGACAATGTGAATTCCTTTTTTCATTTGGATTAATAAGGTTCTACTATAATTCATAATGAATAACAATTCACTTTAACTGAAAAACAGTTTGAAAACACAATTCTTCTCCCATGCCAGTACTTGACAACGACCTCAAGATACACTATAGCCTAAAACAAGTTTAGGCTATAGTATCCGCTATAGTTTCTCAAATTTTAATTTGCCTGTTTAACCAGATTATGTGCGGAATCATCAAGTAATAGCAATACTCACTGATAGTACTGGCATGGTTCATACAGCTCTAATGTAAAATACTTGCTATATCATGGTCCCCGCATGAGGTTATATCCTGATATTTTCACAAATGAACAGCAAGGTATATTTTTTCACCGTATTAGGGGTTCTGGAATTCTATAGTCATGGCTGCTCATGATAGTTCATAGACAAATTAGAGTAAGTAACAAATTTTATCAACTTTTAAAAATAAATGTACTTCTACTCAGTATTTTGTTTACAACTTTTAATATGAGTAATCTTCATTGGGTTATAGTTACTTGTAACAAAATCCTGCTCTCCCAACCTATAACACAAAATTTTGCCAGCCTCAAATTATATTTCAAAATTTATATTATTTCCCAGAACTGAAAATTATCAAATATTTGCTTCATGTCACATAACATATTCACAAGAAGATATAATATGTTACACTTTTAAAAAATATGTCTTACACTGAATGTATGCAACCCTACAGAATCCTCAAGAAGAACATTAAAGCCAGCAGCCCAGCTACCAACTCTACCAACATCTATAGGTCGCTCAGAAGCACAACTACTACGGTGGGATGTATCACTCAAATGATCTAAAGCCAACATGCTGCTAGAGGTAGAAACTTTTCCACTGGCTAACTCCCCATCAGACACAGTTCCGGCCTAAAAATTTAAAGGTAGAAATGAGACCTTTTTAATTGGTAGTTAAAAAACTAATGTTAAAACAAAACTTTTCTAAAATCATTATTGAAAATATTACTTATATCTTAGTTCAAGAGACAACAAAAAAAAAAGGTTAAAAAAAGGAATTCATAGGCAAAGACTGGAATAGATTCGAAATTTGAAGTACACAAAATCAAAATATCAAAATTTTCTTAGGTGTGTGTGTGTTTGCAGTCAGATGTTACAGTAAATCGTTTTTTAGAAGATCGTGGTTTAAAACAAGTTACTAAGATATGTTCTAGAAAGTGCATTTAAAATTGAACATTCTTTTACAAAAGGTACAGTAAAAACTACAAAACTTGTTTCAAAAACTCATCAAATTCAATGGATGATGTTGCTCAATGAATAATAACGAGTTTTTATTTTAAGCTTTGTAACAGATACAAACTGTAACAAAAGTTTTAAATAATTGTTTGTCTTCCCTAAATACTCTATTTTGCATTTAATATAAAAAAAATTAACTGAGACAAATTATAAAACATGCTAACGGGCTTTGTACAGATGTAAGAAAAAATTCAAAGAGTCAAACATTTTTTAAGAACTTGAAGTAAAACATATAGAGTCTGGTAGGACAAAGTGGTCATAAACTACAGGTTTTTCAATTTAGATGCATAATAAGTATAAGAAATTCTTTGAACACCTAAATTTTTCGTGTTATTTTACATTACATTAATAAAGAACATGCTACAATGAAGCTTAGTACAAAAAATATATATTAAAGTAGTCTTACAACCTTTTCTTTTTGCTATGTATCCATGACTACTTTACCCCATGGGGCAGGGTGTAAAAAAAATCATGATTTTTTTTTTTTTTTTGAAAAAAGTAATAAAAAATCAGATTTATATGATTTAAATCAGTTTTTTTTTTTCCAAGACTTAACTCAAAATCTTTTCGCATTAATGGCAGAGGAGGAATTCAAATCCTTCTCTCTAAAAAACTAACAACTGAAAGATAATTTTTAATTGTATTAAAAAGGAATGTAAAGAGTCTGTACACACCCTGTGATAATCTGTACACTGATAAAATGCATACTGTGAGTGACCGCACAGAGAAAATAAGCATCAAAATATTTAGTCAAAAGAGATACCTCATGAGTATTGCGGTGTAAGCTACGCTTTCGTCCAAGATGTCTTCGTAAAGATGACGTTCTACCCCATTTTCTAGTAGGATCAGAGCCATTTCCAATCTAAAACAAAAGGAATTCTTAGTTTTAATAGATAAAGTATGGGAAAAAAATGAACTTGCATGCACTTAACTTTTGATTATATATATATATATATATATATATATATATATATATATACACATTAGAGATGAGACGGGCTCAGCCGGGGCCCGAAGCGGGCACTGGCTCTAGAACCAGAAATAGGTTTCCAGGGACCACAGCACTTAAAATTTTTTTTTATCAACACTCGTATCAGCAAAATTAAGGGTTTGTATCAGATTTGGAGCAGCAAAATAATCATTTGTATCAGCTTTGTATCAGCAAAATTAAGGGTTTGTATCAAATTTGGAGCAGCAAAATAATCATTCATATCAAATGTGTATACTTTATCAGATTTGAAGCATAAAAATAAATTTATCAGTTTCGCATTAAACTAATACAGAAACAGGAGCATCATTTCTAGTATTTATTTTATATCTTTGTTTGGGAAAAAATAATGCAAACAAATTTAAAAAAGAAAAAAGTATTTTAACATCAATATATTCTAATGTCATTAATTTTGTTGCTTAATTTATATGCTTACTTCAACTTTAGAAAAACTGTATTTCAATACCATGAAGTTTAAATGTTTATAATTAAACATCATTTCAAATGTAAAAAATATAGTTTTTAAAAACATGAAACTTTTTAGTCATATATCACTTAATTGCGCATATTTATGCACATACACACAAACAAGCAAAACAACAGGTTGCCAAAGGGAGCCTGTAGTACAAATCTAAAACAATACTAGCAATAAAAGTAAAGGATTTCTTTAATTAAAAATAATAGAAGGTGGATTATTGAACAAGAAAAAAAATTACCCCAGATATTTCTGATTCTGAATCTTCCTCTTGTGTTGGAGGATGAACATCCTGACTGCCATCTTCTTCCAACTCAGTAGTATCTTGAGTTTCTTGTAGCAAGAGATGCCTTGGTTGTGATTGTAGCTCTTCTGTGCTACAAGATGTGCATTCCCAACCAATAGAGTCGGCAGATGTACTACATATGCCCATTTCATCAGCAGACTTTAAAGGAAAGCTTAGCCCATAAACCTTCGGACTAAGCTTACTACTAATTTCCAGATCTTCTGAAGATAAACCCTTTTGATTATCAATCATTAATGCTCCATTCATTAAATTTCCACCAGCACATTGCCCAAGTTGACACAAAGTTTGACCTTTTACACAGCACCCAGCAATATCTTGTTTAAGTTGCATTAAATTGTGCAAAGCATTTAAAGTGTTAGGGGAATTAGATTGTTCTAGATCATCAAAACTATAGTTGCAGCATGTTCTCTCAAACCCCACAGGATCAGGCATAGCCCGTACAGTCAAACGGTCAAACTGAGAAGAGGCATTTTTACTTGAAGTATTTTTTAGATCATTAGGTTGGGTGTTATTAACAGATTTTGACATTAACAACGGGCTGTCTTGAGATAGTGAAAATGACCTGAGTGGTGCTTCAAGCAACCCGAAGCCAGGAGTAGCAAAAGCTTGCCTATCTAAACTATTTGTACTATATTGGTGATAATTATCCACGTCAACAACAAAAACTCGATCACTTGCATTCCCTGAAACAAGAACAGTATGTTAAGAAAAATAATATATTAAGGATTTTCATATTTTAATCGAAATGTATTTTGAAAAAATCCCATGTTTAATGGACTTGGAAGGCAGAAAAGTTGAAACATTTCAAAACTCCAGCCTTTGATGCATTCCTACATTCCAAGATTTTGCATATTATATCATAAAAATATTTTTAATAGATTTATAAAAAAAATGGGAAATTTTACTATAAAACATAATGGTGTTGATACACATTAATGCCTTTCGGACTGTTAGGTAGTGATTTTAATCATTTTAATAATCTCTCATGCTTGCGACAGAAACAATGTAAATTTAATTTGTTTCTTCATTAAATAACTTATTAAAAATTAATTAGAAAGTGAAGGGCCTTAAATTCAACTAAAATTGCTAGATCATCTCCCTGAAAATAGTGCAAGCAAGAGACTACCACCCATAGAAGATTTGAAACTTTCTTTTTTTTGACACATGGGTCAATATTTATTTTTAGTTCAAAACTGAGACGAAGTGCTGATAAACAATAATTAAACAAATCTTATGGAAATAGAAGAATAAATTTTTTTTGTTGCATTTAACGTGCAGAAACTGACTGTGCAGATCGTTTACCCCTCCCAAGTTAGTAAAGAATTTCTTGTAAGATAATGGTTTTTTTTTCCTTTTTTTTTTTTTTCAGTTTCATTCTTTCTTTCTTTGCTTTACATTATTATTATTACTTATTTATTTATTTATTTTAACCTTAAAATTTGTTTTTTCTCTTAAGTGGGATTTTTTCCAAACTATTTTCATCTTAAACCATTGATTTTTTAGCACTAACTTCTTGGTTTATCTGACAGAACACGGTATTAATTGTTAAGTAAAACTTCAGGTTAAGTGAGTTCATGTCAACAGGGTATGACTGCACTTCTTTATCGATATTAAATGTCTGTAGAGGCTATTTAAAGCTTACAATAAGTAAATTTCCCATGAATAATAACTTATTTCATCATTGAATTAGCTAAGTTTAGTTTTAATGGAATATAATCAAGAGTTCAAATTCTCGTGCTTTTAAGGTTGGAAAGATGAACAAATAAAAACTGTCATAAAAGAGCTTCTTTTTAAAATTTAACTTCAGAGACAGACTTAATTACAACAGGTTCATTATTTCTAATAGATATTGTACTACTCATGATAAATAATCAATGGTCAATTATAGTATTCAATTAAATTCCAAAGTTATGATTTAACACCTGTAATAAAAGTTTTAAAAATTGTATATTGCTTTCTGTAAATGATGTAACTTTTGTTAAAATTATTAACTTTACATAAAATTGTTTTTAAATTTGAAGAAAATGAATTGATTATCAAAAACTTTATATTTTATGCTTTTACACAAAATTTCTCAGACATTAAATTTATCAACATCAATGATAATTTTGAAATTTATATTTTAAAAACTAGCAGATCTAGAAACAAAATAGTATACTTATTTAAGAACAGTAATGTATACCTTCATCTCGAAATCCAATGCCACTATCACTGTTGCTGCTGTTGCTACTTGTATTACTTGGCTGAGGAGACATGTTAATGTGAAATTCTAATCCGTGCACTATTTCATGGTTAAACCCCAATTTATTTCTATAGAGACCAACGACAGCTTGTAATATACTGTCTGCAGATTCCGGGAACTCTTTACATTTATTGGTGACAGGATCTGAAGTACAAGTTATATGAAAAGCTTTTGCTCTTTTCATATGCTGATGATGAGGGGTTAATTTTGGATCAACCATAAATACATGACATGAGCTGCTAACAAATCCTGGATCTTCCTGACTTCCTTCACTTAATTCATCACTGCTAATTCCATGATTTGTTACAAGACCAAAAAATTTTTTATCATCGCTATATACACCACTGAAAGTAATTTTATCAGCAGAAAATTCAGCTAATGTTACACCTTGTGGGTTAATCAGAATAATACTTTCAGGAAATACTGACAGCAACACTAGAGTGTGCACTTTTTTCTCAATTCGCAATCTACGAATGCAGTTACGTATTGTCTGAAGACGAGAATTAGGAAGCTGTGGTTCCTTAGGCATTTCAATAGTTCCCAAATAGCCAACAACTGCTTTTAAAACTGCCTGTTCTTGATTTTTCTGTTCATTACTGTGTGAAGCAAAAATAGCAGGATATAAAATGTTATTTAAATCTTGTTCAGTAAAAATAGAGTGGAAAACTTCACCTGCTGAACTTGAAGATGTATTCAAATGCTCAGGATGACTTCTGCTTTTCGACACTTTGGCTTCTTTTTTCTTTGAAGCAGTTTGTTTTGTTTTAGCAGAAGTTGAAACTGATGAAACACAGGTATTTTGTGACAGTGATATATTTTGCAGAGAATGCCTATTATTTGCATCTTGAAGCCTTTGCTGTAAAATTAAATCAAGTAAAACTTTATTTGATCTGCTAGGACCAGCTAAACTGACAGTTGGAGCTTTTGCCTCTCTCTGCTTTTGCGGTGCTTCAACAATTTTATTTCCATGAATATGATCAACAAATAAGGCACCAGTCTGTAAATCTTGCACAACTTTTTCAGCACGCGAAACACTACTTTGTTGCCTATTGCGAACTTTATTAGGATACTTTGGACGAAGTTTGACTACAGATATGAATTCCTCTTCAGAAGAATCCGAGTAATAATTTTCTGCAATCTGCAGCTTTAGAATGCCACTTGAATTACCGATAAGTCGAACAACATCATCATGAGGTGCTTTCGATACACTTTGGCCATTCACAGCTATTAAAAAATCTCCAGGCCTTAATCCGGCTTTCTCAGCTGGGCTTCCAGTTATAATGCAACTTAAAATACAAGGTGCCTGTCCTGATATGGTAAAACCAAATCCATTTTTACCCCTTGATATTTCAACAGTTCTGACACCATAACTTGGTCGCTTTTTCCTTCTTCTATGCTGATGCATGATGAGATGGTGTTCCAATACCAGTATTGTCAATTTCGTAACTAAAAGAAACGTGAAAATTAAAAGTGTTATATTAATAGACACACTCATGGTTCACTTTTAGCAAAACTATAAATGGTGCTCAAATGAAAAGGTACCAAACGTCATAAAAATGTAACTGTTACCAAATTTTTTATGCTGCTATAAGAAAAAATAGTGACATCTAGAAATGCATCTAGAAATGCTAATTGAATATCCTGTGTGAATTGGAGCAAGCGCACAGGCTCGCACGTGCAGGAGAGATCAGAGGCTCTTACGACGAATGACGTCCAGTTGACACGAAAGTGCGTGTGAAGACAGGGTGGCATTCAGATTGAAAAATTTGATAGAGTAGCAATGCTTTATCCGATTCCTGACAGTGGAAGGTGTTAAACCTGCTGATATTTATCATCCTATGACGACCGTGTACGGGGAAGACTTTTAATAAAGTCTTCATTTAGACCCACAGTATGGTTTGGGACCTTTTTATTTGAACAATCCTAATATTATTTTGGCATTTTATTATATGGTTTTGTACTACATGATTTTGAAAATACAGTGAAACCCCTCCAGGAAAAAAACTTCTTTAAAAGACTAAAATTTGATGGAACAGAATTTTTCCTCATTACTTTATGCTAACTTGCTCTCCATTAACCAACTATATTTAGACTCCCCCTCCCCCCCCCTTTCAAGCTGACCATTTCTTTTATTTAAAAAAAATCCACTTTCATAACTTTACAATCAAATATGGATACAATCATGAAAGCAGTGTGGGAGGCATTATTAGTTTGCATGATAATGGAGACATTTCGAAAGAACCCATCCAACATCATGCTGGCCTTTTCTTAAAAATTCTGCAAGAAGGTTTAACAGAATATAAGATTGAGGTCTTCTTGGAAAAACAGATTATTCCCTTGATAAGACAAGGATCAGGTGATACTTTGTTTTAAGAAACCAATCATCCCTGCTAGGGATGCACCAATTAATCGGCCATAATCGACAAAATTTGGCTAATTAATTGGCAGGAAAATATTTTTAAATATTATTTTTAAAGTGTACGTTCACCAAGAAACTATGATGAATAATTTTATTAACAGTAAATAAAAGTAGTTTCTTGCAATCATTACTATTACATGAAGCATGAAAGTGTACAGAGTAAAAACAAAAGAAGTAGATCATATGGTGCTGAATGGAACATTTAAAGATAACCCTAACAGCCAGTGGCAGCTCGTACCTCTCAAACTTGGGGGTGCTGCAATTTTTTTAATGTAACAAAAATGTATGCATATGTCAATACGTAAAAAAAATGTTTTAATGCACCAATATTGAAATAATAATCATTAAACATATAATTTATCTTTACTCAATTCAACCAAATGGGAAAAACATAAATATTTTAAAATAATTTAAGAACAAAGCACATTTTCTTCACATCTTTTATTTATTTTATTTTTTTTTTTTTGTAAATTCTTTTTTAACTTTTTCATTATAGTTTTTGATATTATTGATCAAACTTTTTCCTGCACTGAGCATAGCTAAGGCTGCTAACTTATCATCTGACATGTTTCGAGTGAATGTCTTTGTTAAATTTTCTCTGGTACGAAAACTTTCTACTCGTTGAAACGTGAGTAATGTTAAAATCCGAAACAGGGCGACTTTTTCTTTTAATAGCATTTTTTTCGGACAAAGATAACAGTGAAAAAGAAATACCCGGCAAATGCTCAACACTCATCGTTTTATACACTATTAAATTTGAAAAATATTTAGTTTGAAGCAGCAAAAAGGGAATATTCAGCACGTGTATGCGAGTAATCAGTCACTAAAGCATCTCAGGGAGCTGCACCCGTTGCAGCCCACAACGCGGTTGAAAAATCCTACCCCCGATTGACCACAAGTCACGCTGAGCATGCGTAGAAAGCTTTTCAGTGAGCTCAAAGAAGCTGCTCGCTATGCAGCACTTAAAGGAAAGTATGAGATTTTTTTTTCTCACTTTAGTTGAGGCCATAGGAAAGACTTCACTGATAATATAATGGCGTGTGTGTGTGTGTAACGAAATCTCCTTTGATGACCAACTATGGATTTTGTATGATTTATATTCACTCAGGATCAGAATAAAATAAAAATCTGAATGAAATAATAGCTTAAAAGCGCATTTTTTTGGAAAAACTACTGGGGGTGCTGCAGCGCCTATGGATGAGCCGCCACTGCTAACAGCTGATATTTATAGGACACTATATTAAGAAAGTAAATTCTAGAATTTTTTAATTGAAATGTGAAAACTTTTTACTTATAATCGGCCAAATTTTGTCAATCAACCGGCGGGGAACAAGAACTTATTGGGCACCCTGTAATTTGACTTACCTTATTTAAGTTTCCTTTTTTAAGCCGTGAAGATTTTCATTTTATTCCACAGCAGTAACATTCAACTTCAAACAAATCATACAGAATGACTTACATTTAAAACCAGCAAACTGGACGGACTCATTGTTCAGCCATCTTCAACTAGTGTCAACTTTATGCTTTTTTCCTTGAATACTACCATTTTTCTATCACATGGAAGTCTCAAATCAAATACACTTGAACACTTGCTTCAGTACATAAATATATATACATCACTGAAAACAAACATATAATTAAAAACATATATTAGAGGTGGGAAAAATTACAATTCATGAAAGAAAGGGAAAATGGCAAATTATTATAGGGCGCATATTGTCGCCTTAAAGTAGCAAACTTCTCACTGTTATTCTAGCTATTAAATGTCTTACTGTTTCTCTGAGATGACTTTATGGAAAACTCAATTTTCTCAAACGTAAAAAAATAAATAAATAAAGTTATGAAAAAATACACTGTATTACCCTGCATCAGCTAGCATGGCAAAGATAAGTGAAATTAACCAGCATGCCAAGAAACTTGAATTTTCTGATATGCTGGAAAATTCGGGATTTTCTTGGCAAATAAAAAAAAAGACAAAAAAAGAATAAGTGGACAGAAAAAGTATGTATTTAGTCAAGAATACAAATATTTAACACAAGGGTGTAGGTTTAATCTTATTGAAATAATGCATAGAACTTGTAATATTTTTCATGCCACTATATTTTTTATATTAAACAAAAATGTTTCAAAGCAATAAAATTTTTCTAAGCAAAAATATTTACAAAAGGACACTAGTTTTATTGGATTGTCCAATGAGATTATTCAACTAAGCAAGGATCACTACCATAATGCACTAAATCTACTGTATTTTATCAATAGTTTCACATCTGATACAAG